>VXBI01003743.1:0-62924 GCA_013397375.1 Toxostoma redivivum
CAGAGCATTCCGCACCACTGAGTACTGAGAAGAGAAAGCCAGTGCTTAGAAAGGTGGGGAGAAATGAAGCTTTTGCATTACTAAATGCACACCGTCCTCCTGAACTTTCAGGAGGGGACTGCTGGAAGGAGGTCTAGAAACCCTAATGTAGGGTACAATATCTCCCAGATATAGCAAAAATGGCATTTCTTATATCACAGGGTTCAACAACCAAGCCATGTTTCCAATCTGGAGCAAATTCTGGTCAATACTGCATTGCCACAGGCTGACACTGCACAACTGGCTCAAGCTGGGATGCAGAAACATACAGTCATGGGCAGCGGAATCTCCAGCAATGCGATAGTGATATAGGCTGTCAGCGTGACCTCGTTGTCCACTCCACCCTGCAGGGAAACACAAAGATAGATGATGACCCCACCCTGCTTCATATCTTCAGTCTTTTCTCCCACTCCAGCAGAAGCAATGCATTATTCTGCATTGCAGACCTTTAGCTTGCCTCCTTTCCCTTGCAGCTGACGTGGAGGTATAGCCAGTAAGTACAGAATTGTGCATGGCTCCCTCACCAGTGTTTGCCATTGGCATGGGAATATCCCATCTCCCTGTGCACTGAAGAAATTCAACTGACCCCATCTGACTTATGGCCTCACAAAGAAACAACCAGGCAGACTTGTTACCTTCATAGCATTGTTCAGGAGTGTCCCAGAACTCTGGAAGCAGCCATTCTCCTTCTGTTTGTAGGACAGCCAGTGCAAAGCATCCTGGATGTGCTTCTCCTCTATGAAGATGTGATGCCGGGCCTGGGCAAAGGACTTGAGGACAAAGGCTGTGAGCCTGAAAGGGAGAAAAAGAAAGGGCCTGAGCAGGCCTGTTGCCCATTTCAACTGACAGGGCCCACGTGCACTTCAGTGATCTGGAAACAGGCAACAAGGCCTGGGGAACTGTGGGCCAATTAGTCAGACCTTATGTATATTATATTCTCACCTCAAAAAATTCTGTCCAAAAACTGCTTTCCACTTTGATTTTTGTCTCTCATTTTTGTCTCTCACTTGGCTCAAAACCCCTGTGATCTCTTTGTGTTGAGGCTACATTTTGAAGGACAGTGATTGTTGAACTGTTTTTAAAAAATCTCTTTGAAAAATATAGGTAATTGCATGCCAATTAGCTAAATATGCATAACAGAAGTATTTAAAATTACAAGGAAGAATAACTAAATTCCCATAATCTCGTGGTCTGCTGGTAGGACTCTTAAACTGTAAATCCATGCTTCGTGGATTTCCCAGAACTCCCCTAGAATTTCAAAGTAAAGCAGAACATGTTAAAAGAGTTTTTGTTAAGTTTTTGTTTCGTTTTGCAAGCAGTTATGGAAAAGAAGTAAGCATGTGGTAAGAAGCCAACATGTTGTCAAAAGCCAATTACCATTTCAGAAACTAAAAGCAAACTGAGGGTGATGAGTTCTTCCATTATTATCCTTACTTAAATTGAAAGCACATGACAATGATATATAGGGGCAAGTCAAAACTTTTCAATAAGTCAAAATGACAACACATGTGCTCCTCCAGCCTATCTTTGCTTAGTAGCACACAAGCACTTGAAAGAAAACATTCAGCACTGCTCTTGGATTCTCAACCTTTCTACTTGTGTTTCCTCATATGTTTCCATATAGAACCATCTTTTCCTGCAGACTTCTCAACAGATGCTAGTCTAGAAGATCTGCCACTGCAACTCTTCAGTCTTCTTCAGTCAAGGTGTTAAATCCCCATTCCCTTCTTCCTCAATTTATCTCTGTTTTCTTCTAGTCTGTAATGGTCCTCAGAGCCTCCTTAATCAGAAGGAGGCAGCATAGGGACCACACCAGCTCTGGAAAACCAGCTGGTCTACAACAGCATTTCCTATTTACTATCAGGCAGTATTTATTATAAATGTGTGGGTGAGAAAGAGAAGAATATTGGAGAGGAATAGGTGGCATTGAAATCTCACCAGGTATTCCCTGGTTGACCATAACGTTGTCCAAAGGTACTGTAAGAGCCATCTTGGTGCTTATAGTTCAGCTGCCTCTGATAACCTGTAATGGAAAGATAAGGCAAGATTCAGATGCAAGAAAGAGTCTGCTGAGGGATGGGGAAATAGAAAAATAGCTCCATCAGCAAAAGCAAGTGAAAGAGGCATAGGTCGGTCCTATCCTAACCAGTATGAAGCGCTGGTACATCCTCACCACCATGCATTGCTTGTTGTGCATGAGGCAAAGCAACACCTGCCTTTCTTCAGAAGGATGGCAGGACCTATAAATGACAATGAATGAGTCACTGTAGCAGTGACAACTCTGCACTGCGTTGCCACCCCATGAGAAAAGTGCTTGCAATGATCAGGTACACTAATGCTTAAGGAACAGAAAATAATAAATAAAAAAGCAGCAAAAGACCCCCTCAAACATATAGCAGAGACCATCTGTGTTTGAGAGAAGACCTCTTTCAACATCTGGCCAGCATTTGACAGACCCACCCCAGGCAGGATCCAGAAGAAAGCCAAAGCAGAAGCAAAAGCCATGTCCCAGCTCACCGCTCACTAAGTATCCAACAGCCTTGGATTTGATCTCCTCATTCAGCTGCCCTGTCTTGTTCAGATAGTCCAGAACATAGATGTTGGGTGCAAACAGGACCATGTTCTGCTCCCCACAGCCAAAGGGCATCTGGAGGAGCTGGTGCAGGTTCTGCATGGCAGTGCCCATGATGTCACCTGAGGAGCAGGAGATACCAGAGGGATGTTAGCAATATTTAGGGCTGGCTATGAGAATCAGATGAAGCTGATGAATGACAGATGTAGGAGATATCAAAGAACAAAAGATAATCTGGATTGATAAAGATCCTGGAACAAAACACAGAACAGCAGAGAAAAAATCAAAAAGGGAAATGAGAGAAAGGTTAGGGCATTGTGAGAAGACTAAGAAAAAGGGCTTGCAGAAAGGGAAAAGGGATAGCACAAAAAGAAGGGAAAATGCTCAGGACAGAAGAAATTAAAGACAAGAACGAGCTGTGCTAGAAACCAAGAGAAAAAGCTGTGAGGTAGGAGGTCAACAGAAGGAGTCAGAACCAGCCCATGGTTCTTCTGTCAGGCTGTTAACTCACCCAGCACTGAGAAATATGCTCTGCCTGAGTCTTGTACCACATTTTCAGGTAGCAACAGGGAAAACTCCTCTTTCACAGTCACTCCTGAGAAAGAAACAAGACCCAAACAACTTCAGTACAGTTCGAAGAAATGGCTAATGGAATGGGAGGGGGCCTCAGTGAAACAACAGGTACTCTTCCTATTAGAAATGCCCTGATTTCAGTTACTTCATATATCCCTGGCTATAATACAATCTCTGCATGAAACCACTCCCAACCACTTTTAGGCACTGCAGATAATGTGTCTACAGCTTCCTCCTGAGTATGCAGAAAAACGAGCTCTTGTAACTCCAGTGCTAGAACTAAAGAGAGCAGGGATGCAAACATTCATGCTAAATCCATCCTAGCTCATACCCTGATGCTTAGGCAGGATGGTCAATTCTTTAGGACTTTCTTCTGTCTTACATCTCAAACTCCCTATAAATGGGGTGTTTTGACTACCCAAAAATGTCAGACTACATGGAATATGATAGAGGCAGGCCTCCAACATCCCACCCATCAAACCACACAGGAACAAATAGAGAGCATGCAAAGTGTGGGCTTTACCTTGTACACAGAGCACAGAATTCTGGGTTGTTTCCTTCTCAATTCCTTCAGGCTTGGATGGGATGAAGGAAAACAAGAGACATGAGAAATTAGTGAGACAGGAAACATAGACAGGAATAATCCTCACAAGGACAGTGGGATATGTAAAAAGAAAAGTGAGGGAAAGGAAGAAGGAGAAGCAGTCACAAACATTCCCTGAAATACAGAGCTCTGTAACAATTTAAGCAAATAAAAGAAATGTGATCCTAAGTGACTTGTTATATGTGGAGGAAAGACAGGAAAAGGAGAGGAGAACACTGCAGGACCATCAAATGGATGACCTGCAACTATTGCACACAGTAAGAGACACTTAACATCTTTGTGACAAAAGGACTGCAGCAATACAGAGAGCTGAGCTGTGCTGAAGAGAAGTCTGCAGTGCTATTTATTGTCATGCTGCAGATGCTTTAGGGAAAAGAATTGTGTATGTTAACCATAGAAAGAGAGGATGTAGTACACTGTAGTATCTGGTGACCACTGATAGCATATGGTAGGCAAATATTAGGGGGTTTTATGATACAGAGGAAAGCTCAGAACATAGAACCTAACTGCCAGATTACCACCCTCAGTATATAATAAACTAATAATTTCCTATAAAGGCTATCCAATACTACCACATAGGATTTCCTTGTGTTCCACATCACATCAGCATCTCCTCCTGCCACAGAAAATGGGTAAGCTGTAAAATTTCAACATGCTTTCATGTGTAGTTTTAAGGGGATTTTTCTACAGTCATCAAATTCCCATAGGTGTTTGTGAATCCCTCATCTTTGTCTTGGTGCCAGTCTATGTTAACAAACCATAATAAACTATGTTAACAAACCAAAATTGCAAAACACTCAGCTTAAGACGCAGTTTTCTTTGCCACTCAATTAGCTGAGTGGTAGCATGTGCTGACTGGCACATATACTGGGGTTGTATCAAAAGAAGAGAGGCTATAAAGGCAGTGTATTGAAATAGCAGGTGACAGATGGGAGCTAAAGGGAAGGATGGATTGCAGTAGAAGGCCTGTTACAGTAGAAGACAGGGAAAGTTTATTGTACCAGGAGACACAAGGCAGATTATTAAGCTGAGGTCTCTATGTAGCCCTGTAAAAGTATAAAAATGATGTACAACCATCATATTGCCATACTGCTTAGTGATCCCATAAAATCATAGACCAAACCAGGTTAAAAGGGATCTCAAAAGCTCATCTGGTCCAACCTTTAACAAGAAAGGGAACTAGACAAGATTATCTAGCATCCCATCCAGTTGTATCACTGTGTAAGCTAAAGTCCATAGGAAAGCTCAGTCCTCCCTTTCCCACAGCCCACGTACCTCCACCAGCAGCTGTCTGATGACCGTGTCCTTCCGCCCTTTCTCAGGGCTCTCCACAATGTAGTTCCCACAGGGCTGCTGGTTCTGTAGGGCCTCAGTGGTCACTGAGAACTCCACCTGCCCTGGAGGAAACGAGGAAACAGGGGTCAGTCAGCCCTGCCAGGCAGAGCCAGGAAATGAGATTCATTGCTACTTTCAGGAGTTTCAACTTGCAGGTTCATGGATGGAGATTTCTGTGACAGCCAGGCTTTGCTTCTTTCCCACGAAAACCAAGCTCTCTACATGAGCTGTGCTGTCATTGAAAGGGGACGCTTTTACAGAACCTAGGACACCACAGTGCTGAGTGTGACCAGCTCAGCACAGTGCTGCCCTGCATGCACCCCACAGCTGCTACCACACCAACAGTGGAAAAAAAAGTGTGAAGACCCCATGGGGAAGACATCTAATCTTGGGGAGGAATGGAACTAACAGAACATCTCTGCTGGCCATCAGTTTTTCTGGCCTCAGGAGATGCTGTCCAAGGGCTATAAGGCTTGATAGTACTGCATGTGATGCCAGACACACAGCTGGACCTTATGAATCCCCCAGTCTTTGCCTCCCAAATATCAGTCTTTGCCCCCCAGATCAGACACACTCAACTGAAGTGTTTCCCAGGAAAATGTGTTGCTCTAATAGCTGATACTGAACAGGGAAAACAGCACAAAGAAACCCTTCCTGCAGTTTTCAGCACCCTGAAACTTTTACCTAGAGATTTGGGAGTCACCAGCCAAGCTACAGTTTTCCTCACATTCTCACAGATACAATGAGATTCTTTGTCCTTTTCCACCAGAGTAGCCAGGAAATGAGTAGACGGAGCCAGAGCCACACTGACCTGCCAGTTGTAGAGAGATGCAATTAAGAAAAGGTGATTATGAGACAGAAAACTAGGAAGCCATAGCAATATCTATTTATTCAGTAGGAAAGGAGCAGGGAACTGAAGCTGTGGGTTCTGTATTTGGAATATATAGGAGAAATTACATAAACTATCAGGGGCAAAGGGTCTAGGGCTACAGAGAGAGAAGGTGTGAAGGCTAGGTGAAGGCAAGGGGTGCACAAGAAGGCACACAGCTACAGAGAATAATTTAAACCTCTCTTACCCTGATGCAGGCAGGCAGGTAGTTGAAAACAGTGGCTTTCAGAGTGAAGGACTCCCCCCGCACTACAGAGTAGGGCATGGTGAGCTCCACAAAGAAGGGCTGAAAGGCTCTGAGGGACACTGTTGGGGACAGCCCAAAGCCTGTGTCTGCTGAAGTGCAGAATGCATTGGCTTTCCACTCAGTGATGGTGTCAGGGATGGTCACTTCTACATCAGCTTTTCCTTCAGAGCTGGTAAAGAACAGGCAGCAAGGACAGAGGGATCAATTTTACAGCATTTTGGTGACTACCTGTACCCCTTTTGGCCTACTGAACAGTATTTGCTGTGTGAATGATGGGGCACAGTATATTTTGCTACTGCAGGACCACTTCTACCACATCTTCTTCCAGTTTGCTCTTTGGACAAACCTAACTATTGCTGAAAATAATTTCATCTCAGAGGATTGCCATATGGTCTCTGCAAACAATGAAGGACAAACACTTTGGAATTCATGTTTTTACCTTATAAATCCAGTTTTATTATAAAGGAATGAGCGAGCCCAAGGTACTCACCTTATAGGTACTAAACTCCAAATCCAGGTTTCTGGGAAATACTTTCTGACTGTCTCTGTCACCTCTTCAGGAGTGCCTGACTCCACAGAAAATCCTTCTGCCAGAATGTCTGAATGTGGTGAGATGAAAAAGAAATCAATTATTGATAATTCCAGACAAGCAAGACCTATGTCAGCATCATGCTTCAGCCTGAGAAAGTGTCAATCAGAAGCAGAAGCTTGTGGCTATAGTAAGCTATGGTACCAACAGCAGTGGAGTTTAAGGGCCAGGGAATATTGGCAAGAAGAGCTTGCCTTCCATTATTTTCTGATGGTCTCCAGCAGACCTCAAACTCTGGAAGTCAGCACTTTGTAAGCTATAACAAAAGGATTTAGAACAAAAACCTATTTAGGACCTTCTGTGCAAGCAGCCTTTTCTCTTTCAGGTGCAGCCTTCATGTGATGTTCTTCTCCATTCTAATCAGGCCAGCTAGCAATGTTGAAGTGTTTTTTGTAGGGTCATTGTGACTCAGAGTACCAACTCCTGCCAAAGCTATGATCTCAAGAACTCGGCTGAAGATGCTTCAAATAAAAACACGCAGCTGGCATACAGGAAGGGTAAAAAGAGTAATTTTGACTAAAACGAAGTTTTCACATATAAAATTTATTCCCAATAAAATATTCTGTGTTTGGGATGAAATTTGTTTAAACATTTTGTTTTACTTTACTTTTCAATAACTGGAATGGGATGAGTGGGACTTGGTTTGCTTGGCTTTCGCAAATAGAAAGAGAAATGCATCCAAGCAGAAAAATAAGAAAAGTTCTTCAGGAAATTCTAATTTTTGTCATCTTTACTTTGGCTAAATGAATTTTTGCATTCGGATAGCAATTGAGTAGCTAACAAGTATTCATACTAATTGTGCAACAGGCATCTCCAGAGCCTGAGAAGGTCTCTGGGGCAGGTGAAAGATGCTATCAGAGCTCTATCACATTGCTCCTGGCAAAAGAGGCAGGCGGCTTGCTTGTGTTTTTATATTGTGGTATTTCAGTCTTCTTACTGCTGCTTATTTCAGTTTAAAATAATTAAGAGGCATCTATCCTGCATCTTAGCAACTTCTGTCAGAGGCTGAATTGTTTTCAAACTGGACACATACAAAAGCACAGATTATAGTGCCAAAGAAGAACTCTAAATCAGCTATCCAGATAGAATAACTTATAATTTCTAGAATATTTTCCTTAATGTGAGACTAAAGGATGATAAGGCCAGTCCTGTTGCCCAGACTGTTACAGTGTAAGTGTTGAGATAGTCCTTAAAATAGGATAATAGGATGAGTCCATTTCAGATTGGACTTCTACCATGTATGTCTTACCATGCTCAGCTCCCAAAGTCTACCAACTCATCACTGAAAAATTTGTCACCCACTTCATGCTTTTGACTGTACATAAGACTGGCTGAGTCGATAACAACAGCCTGAAAATAGTATTGGAAACTCTGTAATCAATAATTTAGGAATAGAAGTCTACTGTAAAAGCCTAATTAACAGAGAATTTATCAGCAGGATAATATCCTCTGCTCTGCCAGTCTTTGACCACTTCTGGTTCTGCTGATTTCTAATGTAGAGTTACCAAAGCTTTTCTGTAGAACTACACAACCCATTCAGAAGCTGAAATCTGCAAACCCATAGGCTCAGTACTGCTTCCAAGGTTTCAATTCACAACCCCAGCTCTTGTTTAAGTATTCACCCCAAAGTACAAACAGGATCTCTTTCAGAACAGAAGTGATAACAAAACTGAGTTCCTTACTGCTTGTCCTCATTGCATACATGGGTGTTGCAGGCATGGCTGCAGGTGATCCTAAGGCAACTGGTGGATGGGCAGCATAGATGTGATTACTAGGGCCACAAAACCAAGGTTTCCTCACTTTGGTATTTGTGAAAACCTTTAAACCCATTTCCTAGGGGAGAAAAAACAAATGTGTTTTTATTACTGAATCCTGTTGAGGTTTACACAGCAGACTTGACATTGGTATTTTACTGACTCAAAATGGAGAAGCCGTTACTGTGCATGGATTGGACCTTAGATGATCCCCCAATCCTTGGATCTGAGTGCCTGGGTGGCTCAGAGAGACCAAAGGGTATATCCCCTCTTTTTCTAGGACACGGGTTCCAGTCTAATTTCAGCCTAGGCATCAGGATTATCCTGAATTCTCTCTGGAATTAAATGTCTGTGGCTACAATGCAGCTTAAGGACATAGTGATTTATTTGAGGTAAATATAATGGCATGGGATCATTTACCTCCAATTAGAACCTCATTTCAAGTCAACCTCAAACCTTTTACTGTAAGAAAACTTTGAGACTGATCCCTTTTACACCAAGTGTGGAGCATATCTGGCAAAACAAGTAAAGCTTATGACCCTCACTGAATATGCCTCCGGATAAAAAGAAGTGTCAGATCCTTCAGATGCACAAACCCTTCCCTTGTTAAATTTTATGATGCCACAGCAGGCATAAGCATTCTCAGTCAGTCTTCCACTCCACTCCCTAACCAGGCTGGGGAGGCTATACCTTTAGGATGCTGTAAGTGTCCTCTTCATTCACCCCCGTTACTGGAACATAGGTGATCCCATCCCGAACTATTGGCTCCACAGTCATACAATTCCACAGGGGCTCTGCCAAGTTTACATTTGAACCATGGACATAGCCATGAAATTCCTTCACTGGAAGTAAGTCATACACCTTGGGAGAAAGAGAGAGAGTATTTGGCATTTTAGTGTCCATTGTTATGAAACACAACTGAGGGAGTTGGATGCAAGCACCGTAACAGTCACATCACCAGCACATATATCCACATTTCCATGGTCCTCCCTGTGCTGAAAGCAATAAGTGTTCGGGAATCAAAAAAGGGATCAAAATTTGAAATACTGCCCTTTTTTATGCTCTACATGTTATCTGGTAATTATAGCTCAAATAAAAAATTACATACATCAAGTAAAAAAATTACATTGGCCAAACCATCTGTAATACTTTGTCTCTACTCAGAGATTGTAATTTTCTGCTTGGCAAAAGGCAAATAAATTATTTGACGCTTCCAGATGCTACCCCAAGAAAATCAATCCATGCAGGAGG
Source organism: Toxostoma redivivum (assembly GCA_013397375.1). Lineage (NCBI taxonomy): Eukaryota > Metazoa > Chordata > Aves > Passeriformes > Mimidae > Toxostoma > Toxostoma redivivum. Next base: position 9,854 of record VXBI01003743.1, read on the forward strand.
AGAATAACTGAAAAATTATCATCAAACACACAACAGCTTTTGGGTCTGGCCAAGACAAGCAGATCCCTTAAAAAGGCTCTCTAATTGCCATCCCTAAAATCACACAAAAGCCCTAAGAAACAACTGCTGCTCAGTTCTCATCTTTTTGCCCGCTGGAGGAAGATGAGAAGCAGCACAGGGGAGCTTCCCTGTGTCAGCTCTGAAAAGAGGGACTGTTCCCTGTTTCTACTCCAGCTCTGGCTGCTCTTGCTCTGACCAGGCTTCAACTTGTTCCATAGACCAAGAACTTACAGAGGTGGGTGACAGGTCAGCTTCTGGCTTCATGAGGAGAACACTCTTGTCCACAGCACGCACAGCACAGAGGGAGTTCGGGGAGGCTTGGAACTGCAAGTGAGCATCTGAGGAAGGCAGGCCTTCCGAAGGGGAAAAGCTCAAGCCCACCTGTAAACACAGGAAAAGCTATGTCACAGACGCCCTATTCTCACAGGACTTTTCCTTCCAGTTGAGTGCATTCAGTTCTAATCTTACAAGGTCCCCATATGCATGCACACTTCCCTCTACACTTCCTCTGGGCTACTGCTCCCTTCCAGCAGTCCCAGAGGGATCAGCACCAAAAGTTCTTGGCAACTTTAAGCATCACAATTGTTCATAAATTTTTTAAGGTGGTTTTGGGTTTGTGGTAATTTTGAATGTGATGAGGCAATCCCACATAGGAGCTAGATGTGATCAGACAGTGGAGCATGTCCTTGAACTAGAAGCAGTCAGAGTACTGCACCCAAAAAACTGTAAGTGGAGAGAAAACCAGCTTGCAAAAACCTTGCTCTTGTTCTCTTTTTCTTAGCCAGGACCATCTGCAGGATCAGCAGCTTTTACCAGTTGCTAAAGGGGGTTTTATCAGTGTAGCCCCTGCTAGCACTCTTTTTCCAGCAGTTGATCTCCTCCACGTTAGCACAAACCAGTAAGCAGTGAAGCTGCCTACGACAATTGATATGTTGCTTATCCAGTGCTAGTGTATCTAAATAAATTAGCTTAACCAGACTATATCTAAATAAGTGAGATTGAACACACGGCAGTCTGGTGGCTGCTCCCTCAGGAAGTGGACACTTACCTTATTGTTGAAACATAATTCTGTGTTGAACTTGGCTGAATCAGCAATCACCTCCCCGCTGGGGACCGTGGTGTAGACAAGCACTTGGGCCACTGGAGCAATCTCAGCTTGTACAGACAGCTGTAGTGAGAAGACACCATTGTCTAGCAAACAAAACAATGGCAAAAAGTTAAGGTGCAAAATCTCTCTCTTGGAGCAGCCAAAATTCTAGGTTTGACTTTATGCTGAACTTCATCCTAGCCATTATGAAATTCCAGGGATCCAAATGGGATGAATTGGTGCTCACAGAGATGTGCAAGTCTCCCTGTCTGACTGAAAAGGCCTGTTTTCCAGTGTATATGTATGCTGAATTTTGCTTCAGCTTCTATAAATAGACTATCAGATGTATCTCCAAGGAGCACTGGAGCCCCAGAAAATGCAGTGTCAGGAGAAAGACAGTGGCACAGGGGATTAGACCAAATCTGTGAAAAGCCTAAAGGCAGAGAAAATAAAGGCCAAACTCTTCCCAGATCTTGGCGGATATGCAGACGTCGATCCCTGCATTTACATGGAAGCGGAGTGTATGTTTACCACAGTTGCCTAGCCCCCCATAAGAGTGACAATTTGGTGGGGGAGATGAACTCACCACTTTCCTGGTCCAAATCCAGAATATGAGTGCCTCCTTGCTTAATGTTTCCCCTGGCCATCACCTGAATGGAAAGAGAAACTTTGTTATGATTGTGGTTTTGCACTAGCCAAACCTGAAAGTGAGAGACCCTGCAAAGAGAGCAACTGAGCTGTATCTCTGATATGTCTGCTGCTTACACCCAGCTCTCTGCCTCTCAGTAGCAGAACATGCCTCTGGGTGGGCACAGGGACATCCTTACTTTTTTACTCCCAGCTCAGACCCTCCTTTTTATTTCTAAAGAACATATGAAGGATGACAAGAAAGTGTTTAAAGACTGCTGCCACAAACCACAGCTCACATTTCTAGCACCCTTATAACTGCTAGTGACAACTTCACTGTATGGCAGGTGCAAACTTACCAGGTAGTAAAAGGTGATTTTCTTCTGCTTTCCTACAGCCTCTGGAGTAAGGATATAATGCACACGGATCTCTGTGGAGGAGCCACAGCTTAGTGACTTGGACTTGGGCTCAATTTTGAGGAAGCTATTACTGGGAGAGTAAAAGCGCTTTAGCTGGAGATAACTTTCTCCATAATATGGAACAACCCAGGAACGTTCATAGCAGTAGGAGTTTGTTTTATGAACTGCCTGGAAAAGGAGAAAATACACACATAGATCCTCAAACACAGGTGGCCAAAGTGGAGACAAAAATTCATGGCCTAATATTAAAGCTTTACTATTTTTTTGTACTGAAATAACAAGGAAATCTACAAAATAAAATAAAATAAAATAAGATAAAATAATAAAATAAAATAAAATAAAATAAATAAACAACAACAAAACCAAACCAAACAAAGCCAACCCAAAACCCCCCAAAAAATAAACAAAAACCCCCACACATGAGTTTGGAAAGTGCAAGATAGGATCATGGTATCTTTAGCAAATCATTAGGAATGATCTCACTCCCAGAGAAGGTGGAGTTAGTGCCAAACAAGCTGAATCTTATCAGATTTTTGTTTACTAACAGTGTCACCTTAAGGTCCTTTTACACTAATGCCTTGCCCTCTCTAATATTCTAGCTGGTCTAAAGGGAAAAAAAGCCAATTTTCATTTCTTTCCTTATCATGGGCACTGAAGAAAGGACAGTGCTGTTCAGTTCAGATAGTGCCAGTGAAAAGAACAAGCTACAGATGCTATAGAAAAGAAGGACAATCTCCAACTTATAATTCAAAACCTAAACTGAATAGAAGTTTAGGACCTTAGAGTGTCCAGGTCCTGTTAAAAATGAGAGCAAGGGGAAGATATTTCACATTTAGAAGGGCACTATTTCAGCATTTGGTGTGCCTTCTGTGTCCTTTTTTCTTTATCTTTCTCATTATACTTGGGAATTCTTGCCTTTTCTTTATCCTGCAAAAATCTGAAAACTTCAAGTGTCTAGTCGTAACTTCTGGAAAATTTTTAATGGTTTTAATCTGTGACAAGGGAATTGTAGGGAGAAGAGCAAATATAATTCTAGACATAAATATTCTCCCCTATTCCAGGATGCATTATTACAAAATATGAATATTACACAACAACTTGCATTTCCCACTAACAAAAAGATGCTCAGCAGCACCTTTTTGTCCCAGACAAATAAATTCCACCACAAACCAAACCAAAGCAAAAACAAATGGACAAAAACAAACAAACAAAAAAACCCAACCCAACTCCCCTGCAAAAACAATCCAGGAGCTATACTTAGAAACTTGAAAAGCTAAATTATACTCTCAGATGTGCAGATGTGAGACAGACCCACCCTTGACTAGGTAGAGTTGGTGCTCCCTTGGAGCAGAATGGGCTATTATGATCTCTTGATGTTCCTTCTAACCCTCTATTGCATTTGCCAAAAGGAAATCAAATATTTACAAGATAAGTGGAATTGTGACCTGGAACCTCAGCCTGCTGTATGACTGTTTCCACCAAACTGGTGTCAAGGTTCACAAAAACAACAAGGAACAATAATCTAACTACTTTTGCATATATAGCAGAAACTTTAGAGCTCTTCCAGTGCTTTGGGGGACTTAATTACCTACTCTGCCCAAAGGACTTACCCTAATTCCAACATTTTCAAGGGCCAGTGAGGAAGTGTTTAGGGCAAACTCTGCCATGCCCTCTTCATTTGTTGTATAGTTTTGTTCCTGTCCTCCTTGAAGAGAAATTCTCACAGTTTCATTGACAATTGGAGCATTAGACCCATCCACTAGTTTCACCTGGAGGAGCAAAACCAGTACAGTTTAGAAGGAGAGGGATGGCTGCCACCTGAACAAGACTGGTAGAACACCAAGGTAAAGATGTTGGGCCCATGACAGACAAGGAAGCCTCAACAGCACTTTACATATATCACTTTCAGAGACAGCTGCAAACTTTCTGAATACTTTTTCTCTGCCTCCTTCTTATCTCTGCCTCCGGGTCAGAGGAGTGGATGTGGACAATGACATGTACTCACACACCTGAGGCCTCCAATTAAACAGGTGACTGTAGAAGTAGAATTTTAGGGGACTGGAGAGGCAGAAGCATAAGGACAGAATGAAGGCTGTGCTCTCAGCTGCTGTTCCCCACTTTGAGAACCTTCAGAGGAAAGTAGACTCACAGAGATTAGCAGCACTGAGGCCCAGCATCCTTGCAGAGCTGGGCATACATCTGACCAGAAGGCTCAATAGCATCATTGCTTGGCACTCATGGCATTCCATTCTCATGGTTTCCCTACCTGCCCAAAGAAGGGGACTCCTCTCTTGTAGTAAGTATCTGAAAGTGCAAACGTGACTCTGCTAATAGTGGTTGTGATCTCAGAGAAGCTTGTTCCAGTCAATTCCACTCCTGCAGAAAGAAGCGTGAAGAACTAATTTGCCTCTGCCTGACCAGAATTCCTTTCACTCTAGCCAACCCCCCTTTTCTGGACAAACTCTTTTCTTGATGGTCCTGAACTAGAGGCAGGAAAACTCAAAGATTCCAGAAGGGCAAGAGTCTGCTTTTATCCCTCAATCCTTCATGGCAGTCCCCTCTGCTGGCCTCTCCTGAGCCCATTACATGGCTCTTTCATCCAGATGATCCATACCTGTATCCTCCTCTTTAATTTTAGCCTCCACACTGAGCTTATTCTTATATCCACGTCTCTTGAGCTGGAATAGTTTGGTCTTTACCACCTCAGAAATGCAGCCATAGATGTCTGTCTGTTGGAGGAAAACAAACAAGACCATTAAATTCTCATTTATAACATGCTTACTCAACTTAATGAATCCATCACTGTGGGTTGTTCAGAACTGAAAGAGAAGCCCATAACCTCACAGATAATCTACCTCTGTTGTTTTTAACAAAACTGGAAAAAGACATAAATAACTTAGCAAAAAGCATGTTGAGGTACTTACAGATACATTAGAGCAAAAAAGTTTGCAAACAAAAATTTTTGTGTATGTTTGTGAAGTTTGAAGCTGCCAACACTTTGTATGAGTGCATAGGGAATTATTGAATGTATGCCACATAAGAAATGTTTGTCAGGCATCAGGCTCGTTAGGAAATAAAGCTGCTTACTTAAAATGTGTAAGCCATATGAGTGATGCATAAACCAAAGCCTGTGTATTTGTAGAAAGCGGATGACAGCTGGAAAAGTATTTCCAAAGCTTGTCATCTCTCTTCAGCAAATTCATGTACAAGGGAAGTCTCCACAAAAGAGACACCTGGAACAGAGGTTAGCACCACAGTATTTCTATTTTCTTTTGGCATGGGTAACAACAATAGTGGTAGAGGTAGCTGTGGACTCATGTGGCTCATGCTGTAGCAGAGCCCAGGGGACCACAAGAACATCTTCTATATGCTTTCTTCTCCTGGCATATTTCCACAATTGTTATTACTCCAACTTCTGTCAATTAACTCAGTATCGTTGCACCTGTGCTCCAAACACCTTTCAGTTTTGCTCCTGCCAGTTAAAAGGTGAAAAAAGTGAGTGTTTTTCTGTCTCTCTTAACCACTGCTGCAAAACCCATATTTCTTTCCTTCTTGCTCAAAATGCATCAGCCTCTCTCTGGGTTTCTGCCCCTTTCCTTCCTCTAACACCATCTTGTGTCCCCATACACTGTCTCCAGTGTGAGCCAACTCCAACTCTGTTCTCATTGCTCATGGCTTTTCTATCTTACTTTGCTCTTATAGTCGCTACACTCCATCTGACCTATTATTTCAACTCATAATTCTCCATCAAATTCTGGCCTTTACACACATTGCTCTTACTGCTCAGACCTCCCTCTCTAATTTTACCTTTCAAATTTTGTCTTGCACCCAGTCTTCTCTCATCCTCCAGCCTTCTTTAAAATACATGGATTTTCACAGAATCACAGCATGGTTTTGGCTGGACTGGGGCTTAAAGGCCATCTCATTTCCAATTCCCCTGCCATCTCCCAACAGACCAAGTTGCTCAAAACCCCACCCAGCCTGGTCTTGAAGACTTCCAGGGATAGGGCATCCACAGCTTCCCCGGTCAACCTGTGTCAGTGCCTCACCAGTGTTAAACTCATAGTTAACACTATGTTTGTACATACTCAGAGCCAGCCCGTGCCTACAAGGCATACTCAATAATACTTTCTACAATCACTCTACCCACCAGAGTAATCCTGACTCACCTGTCCAGAGAACTCCTCACAGACTGCTCTAGCCTCTTCACCATAGCAAGATACAGCTGAATGTTCATACTCCCGGCAGACACGGAAGCTCACGAGGCCAGGAACAGGCTTCCCAAATGTGTAACTACAAGTAGGGAGGATTGAAAGGAAAACAGAGACATTGGGAATGTAAGAGGGATGTAGGAAAAATACAGGCTCATCCCCATGGACACCAGCTTTCTTCCCTAGAGCTGCCTCCAGGATACATCGTAGGGTCATCATAGGAAATAAAAAGCAGAAAGTAATCAAGTACCATATGATAATGCTGATTTTGTTGAGAGTCCCTCTCATCCCGAAGAACATGTTGCAAATCTATCAGTTGTGATATTACTGGCTTATGTTTGTATGAGCACTGGGTCTTTACTCTCACTCTTCATCCCAAGCCATGGCTCTCCCTACAGAGTCTATGGAACACTGCAAGGTGGAATCCAGTGAGGTGGTCCAAAGAAAAGAGGGCAGCTGCATCTCTTAGGGTTTCCTCTCCAGAACAACAAGCAGGAGATACATCGTTCCTGGGTAAACTGAACTAAAGACCTCATCACTACAACTGTAGTTGGTGTGAAATCCTCAATGACTCAAAAACCATGAAAGAAACACTCTCATAAAAAAAACCAGATCAGAAATATGTTTCTATATGTTACATACAAAGTGTATCAAACAGTAACTGTTGTCTTTTGTCTAATAGTAGATTTAGTCTGCTTAGTCCTGGAACCCCAAAAGGATTGAGAAATATAATAAAGTCTCATCTCTCAGCCTCCCACTTAACTTTGATCAGCAACTCAAGAAAACACTGAAACCAAAAAGAATTTAAAAGAATGACACTCACAGTCCACAAACTGTCACCTTCAGCTCCTCATCAAGAATGCTGATCACCTTAGGCATTTTCACTATCACTTCAAATTTTGGCAGCACTGCAGCAGAACCAAAGGAAAACAGTGGTAGGAAATAACATCAGAATGACACATGAAAGTGCTCAGAGGCTGTTCTTACAAATTATCTAAAAACCTTCTCCATCTAAATGGTCAGATTTTAAAGGCTTCTGTCACCTGCACATCCCACTGAAGTAATTGAAAACCCCTCAGCCAAGCATTGTGCCAGGTAAAATGTCAAGATTATTACACCAGCTATTAAAATACAGCAGCTTCATAGGTAACACAGGGGTTATCAGTCCCACAGCAGTAGGATACAGTAAAACAGAGAAATAAATCAGTAGAGGTTTCCCACAAATATACAGACTGCAGCCTGGTCTCTGCATTTTCAAAGTATGTAGATCTTATCAATGTTCAAAACAGGAAGACACCCTGGCTTCTCCAGTGATGCAGCACAGGGTGACATCCCATCCACACCCAGGTGCAGGAGGGGAAGTGGATGGTGACAGTCTTGGGAGAATTAGGAGAGGATTCAGGGCAGAAGACAGAGCACAGTCTTGCAACTGTGCAAGTTGAGATCAAAGCACTTCAAGACTCATCTGCCAGGACACATCTCTGCTTCACAAGCCAGGTTATGTTAGACCATGTAACAAGGGCTGCAGCTGGCTTGCTGGGGTGGGAAGATATGCTGGTTGTGATCATGTGCCAGTGTGTACTGGGATACCATTTTTCTAGCCAAGCAGATGCAACTGGCATAGAGGTGAGAGCACCAAAGGGAGGTTAAGGCACTACATAATCACACAAGCTATGGGCTTAGCTTGTGGGGCAGGAAAGGCAAGATCTTAATTTACAGCCTAGACAGCCCCAGCCTAGACCCAGACTTACGGCGTGACATTTGACAGGTATGTTGCCAACAGGAGATGAGGCTGTGGCCTAAAAGCACCTCTGAAAGGAGGCAAGGCTTTGTGGCTGTCAGCACAGACTGATCCAAGGACTTTGCTCCTCCTGATAGGAGCCTCACCAAGGGGGGCATTCTGAAGATCTGCACTCCATGGTCTGGGCCTTAGGGAGGAGTGGAGATAGGTCACTCAAGCCCTTCAGTCTTCTCCTCCTAAAGAGATGATTCTTGGGAGATGAAGGACACAGAAAGAAATTTCCAGCAATGCTGGACATCCTGGTCAGATCTGCTGTGCTGTTCAATTCAGATTTTATGTCCCATGGGACTAGCTGTTAGGAACTTGAAATTGCAGTGACAGTTACCATACTCCTCCACAGAGAAAGAATGCCGAACTGTCTTCCCAGAGGCCTTCTGTGCCACCAGTGTGTAGGTCCCTTGGATAGGTTCAGACGTGAGGTTGAAGAACAGCTGTATAAATCCCATCTCTAACTCTAAGTTTGTCCACTGGTACAGACGATTTTTCTTTGGGTCCTACAGATAATGGGATCCAAAGGAGATTGTGAGAACAATGGGAATCTGCAATGAGATCTAGCAAAAGCACTGAAGGGAGGGACAGCCCCTGTGTTTCAGGAGACTGTAGGCCAGGAGTGGAGGGCACTAGCAGAGTTTTGGGGGAGCTACACATCAGGATGACAGAGGAGCTGTAACCCGGGCCCATGTACCTGGTAGCCACCATAAGAGTTAAAATTCTGTATAGTTGAATTAATGCAATGGACCAGCTTAATACAAAAATAAACAAGAATCATCTTGAGGCAACTGTTTACTATGCCCAGATTGAGGTGCAATAGATGTGAATGTGAATTAAATGTTTTTACATACCTCAATATACACCAGTGGAATCTAGAAAAAGAAGAAAGGAAGCAGAATATTTAGACAGAGTACAAGCAACACAGTCAAATGACTAGGGCTATGACCACATTTCAGGGTAAAAGCTAATCATCCAATGGGGTAAGGAAAAAGGTATCTGGTACGGATCATCAGAACATTTGGGGTGTGAGAAGAGGAGGACAATCCTTAGTCTCAGGCACAAAAGACAGCCAAAATTACTAATTACTAACTCTGGATGATCTGCAGTGATAATAAGAACAGGTGCACACTGTGGTAATGGAAGGTTGCTCACTCTTTATACCAGCATTGTCCATTTGCAGTTTGTCAAACCTTTCCAAGAATGCAGAAGGCAGCCTTGGGCAGAAATTTGACAACAGATCCTGTTAAAAAGATCTGAAGTGATCCAGAATTTTCATAGTTCTCTCAGTGTACTGAGAGCTCTCCCTAACAGAGACTATTTTTCCTTCCTTTATTCACATTTGACTTAAGGCCCAATAAGTTGAAAAAAAAGTATCATGCTTACCATTTCATTCACAGGTCGGAACTCTTCATCCAGAGAAACAATTCTGAACAGGACTGATAGAGAAAGACAGTGAGGTTCCACAGTGCAATCAGTAACCAGAAAAATCAGTTGCAAAAACAAAGAATGTAACAGACAACAGGGCTATTCTCTTCTAAGGAAATTCCATTTACTAGAATGCTAGGTTATGCTAGAAGGTTACCCACCTACTATGGGTACACAAATAAGAGGATGTTAAGGACAAATCCATAGCAGTGTGAGCATCTTACTCATCATGGGCATCAAAATCTCATTAATCTGGACTAAAGTTAAATTTAAGTTGCCTTTGTCTACTTTGCAATGGGGCATTTTTATGCCAGAATTAACATGGGTCTCATACCAGACTGACATCCTAGGAAGTATAGAGGCAAACAAATTACTTCAGCACTTGGCTGCAAGTTTGTGTTGGCTCTGGACGGAGAGAGAATTCAGTACCTCTTTTAGGACATTTGTTTTTGTCCAGGCCAAATTTAGGAGATCACTGGTCCAGAAGAAATAAATAACTTACATAATTCTTTCTGTCTTCATTGAGCAAAATCAGCTGCTGCTTTGGGACCTATTTCATGACTTAGTCTGAGTTTTGGCCCTGTTCTCTATAGTATAAATATCCAGTCTTTCTCTGATTTTAATACTGACCTCCTAACTGCATAGACCACAAAAACAGAGCCCACAGCAAGAGAAGGAGAGTGTGCAGGTGCCCCAGATATGTAGCATACACCTTAAGATTCCCCAAACTTTCCATATATGGAGCAATAAAGACATAAGTCTCAGCCATGAGGTTGCATTTCTGATCCGCACTGAAAGCAACTGATATCTGGCCAGCATGACCCAACAGTTTTAGTACAATTATTTGTTTCAAATGCAAATCTCCACCTCCTTCCTGGTACCTGTCTGTCCAGGCTTGTAGATGGGTTTGTCTGTCTGGATGAAGACCAAGCTCTCGGAGTTCTGGACTGCCACTAACTTGCGGCTGCTGAACTGCAGTGTGGCCCCTTTCACCGTCACGGTGAGAAACAAGGCTGGTAATGGGAATCTTGATTTTGGAAGCTGGAAAGTAAGAAGGAAACTATGTAATAGACCACCTTTAAAGGCTTCCTGAACTGAACTAGTCTTCATGAATTAAGAGATCTAGTGTAATCCTGAGGGACTCAACACAGAGGTGAGAGAAACTATAATCAGGAACAAGAGACTGGTTTTTATTTGTCCCATATTCCTACCCATTCGTCCTGCTGTGTAGTGATTGTGCAAGTATTGAGCAGCAAAGGAACTCCTAGCTCTAGCATCCAATTTTTAAAAATTCTTACTGCCCTGACCAAACCTTTCCAGCCTTTTCCTTCTGACATTTACAAGCAAAGTGGAATAATCTGTCTTCTCTTTCAGGTTATGTCCCTGCTCCTCGCAGAACATTTCCTTTTCCAAACCAGACGCGCCAGACATCTATACCTCTCTTTCACAAGTGAACAAGTCAATCATCGGCCTACATCTGACAAACCAAGACAAAAATGCCAACCTTTCAGTATCCTGAAAACCAATTCCTCACTCTTTAGGCCAAAGACATAATCTAGGCTCTGAGCTAAATGATCAGGTCTCCTAGTTGCCAACAACTCATTATCGTCTCTGGACTTTCAATTACATTAAATTATAAATTTCCTGCTTTGATTTTTTTTTTCAGATACAGGCAATCACAGCTCTATGTTCTTACATTAATTCAGTATACACCAGGTGAAAAGTATCTGAGGTCCTAAAGTTCTACCACAATTTGAAGGCACTCAAGTGACAAACTGAGGATGTTGAAGGATGATGTGGAAAGCCATTTTCACCAAACAGCCATCAGGAGTGTCAATATACTAAACCCGCTTTCTTCTCCTGTCCTAGAAAGGAGGTGGCTTTCTAGGATTCAGCAACTCACAGTCATTTAGCATACTAAGGAGATCTCAGCAGTGAGAGGGTGTTGAGGATGGACACAAACACACCTTTAGCCAAGAAGTGAATATCTACCTAGTGTTACTCTAGTCATTACTTCTCAGTGCCTTTATATTTCATGCCTGGCACAAAGGATCGTCTCACAAGGATGAGATACTCACAGAGAAAGGGATGCAGGTGAACACATCTTTCTCTGAAACCACATCTTCAATCAAGCTCCTGTTCTCCCCAAGGTACTCGAGTGTGGCACTCAGTGTCACAGACTCGTTCAGGTGGGTCAGCTGAACACAGACTTTCTCTTGAGAATCCGTGTGTATCAGAAAGGGCACCAGCACCAGGTACTGCCTAGGACCAAGAGAGAATGGTAGATCAGAGGTGCATGAACAGGTAACAGGAGCTGTGTATAAAGAACAAACAAACCAAGTGGATGACTACAGCTTTCTCTGCACAGGGAGATGGATGCATTTTCTAAGAGTGTAACAAGATTTCCAGCATGTCTGTAGAAGCAGGGGAAAGCAGAGAGGCTGGTCTCAAATGTAAAATACCAGAGGAAATCCTTCACACAAACATCTGGAAAGGATATATTTTTCTAGGTTCTGGCACAACAGCAGCACTTCTTCCTGGGATCCTGAATAAAGGCAAGTGGGAATTCAGTTGCCACCTTTGCTAGACACTGTTAGTAGCATTCAGGAGCCACACAAATGCCAGTACCCAGTGAATAAATTCCACTGACTACACACTACAAAGAGTCTGTAGCATCTCTCATTCCTCACAGAGATTCAAAACTGCCACAGTGTGGTGCCAGATCTTAACAAAAACACAAATAAGTTTCAGGTTTTCAGGGAAGCAAGCCCCACTGTCTCAGCTCAACAGGGATCCCTGCTCAGCCCTGCGCAGCCTCCTTCCTTCCCAGCGTGGCAACTTGCCAGTGGTGTCCCGTTGCCCTGCACTGCATCTGGGAATCAAGCCTGATCCACCTAATACTAGCCATGCTCCCATTTTTGTGGATGAGGACTGGCCCCCAGTGGGCATACTCAGAGCAGAGAGGAGAAGAGCCCTCAATATCACAGCAGTAAGGCAAGGCATTCCCTTTAGCAGTAGCAGAGGCTCCGGCACCTTTTTGTCCATTAGTTGGTCTGCAAGGATCAAGCTCTGGGCCCTCAGATCCCATTGTCCGTTTCCCCTACATTTGATGAAAGCACTACAGCACAGCCTTGCTCAGAAATTCTTCTGCACCCCTTGCAGCTCTGTCATGGGTGAGGTGCCCCATGCTTTGCAGGGGAGGAAGAGACACTGCCAAAAAGTCAAAGGATAAAGTCTTTGGGATGTCAGGACCTTTCATGTGCTGCTCCTACCACACATGTACACACATGCACACAACACAAACACCCTTCACATACAAACGGGGCAAACAAAGGGTGAAGAAGGGAGGCACTACAATATACTCTCACAGACCTGGACAGTCATAGTCTTACAGTGTCACATTACCCTGGGTGAGAAGGGAATTTTTATTCCATTGGCTGAGCTAAAAAATGTAAACTAAAAAACAAAGCTATTTCCAAGCATGCTGGATGAGCTATTTGTTCCTTTTCATTATCATCTTAAAAATCTACTTCCAACTCTTGGGCATTTCAACCTTGGAGTAGGACAGTCAACCCAAAATTTATTCTTTTCATTGTCCCTTCAAAACAGTTTGTCTCTTAAGAAGACCTCATTGCACAAACATTTATGAAAAGTTGTCTTTCAAAAGAACTAATTTAGTGCATAAAATTTTGTTGAACTCCTGTCAATCCCCTGAAGTTTTACTGATATCTCAATTTCACAGCTTGTTTTGCATCTCTCTCAAGCACTAGAATTCCTGTTTGTAGAAAGCACTTTACCCAGCCCTGGTGTCTTTATTCCTGGATAAAAGAAGTTAGATAGAAGACAAAGGACAAAGAAATAGGCACAGAAATACAGCCAAGGTCTCCTGCCTGCCCAGAGACCCCCCAGCATAGCTTACGGCTCTGTGATGGGTGAGGTGTCTCCTGGAAGGAAGAAGAGGAGGAGGAAGATGCTTGATTTGATAAGCAGCCCATTCTTCCCCATGGTACACAGCAGAACGTGGTGAATCAAGCAGACACTCAGTGAGGTCCAGTGCTGCTTTTACTCCCCCTCTGCTCTCCCGGTCAACCCCTTTATACTGTCCTCTGCAAACAGCCCGGGGGCTGGAGGAGATAAGGGCTGAGGGCCAGGGCCCATCCGGAAACAGGGAGAGGCAGCAAGGAGGAGCTGGAACTAGCAGCTCCAAGTCTGGGCAGAAGGCCAGTGCTGGGGGAGAGAGGGAGGGGAGGGTTCCTGGCAGGCCAGAGCTCTGTCTCTTTTGGGGCAGGACAGAAGCAATGGAAGAGGAAAGAAGGGCTAACAGCAAAGCATGAGGGGGAGGCGTCCTTTTCTGGCAGAGCTCTCTGTATGGAGCTGGACATAGCATAGGTCATGGAGTTTGCTGGAAGAGCAGGAGCTGTTTAATTTCCTTCAAAGTGGGAGCAGGAGACTGACCTATGATCTGGGAAACAAGTGTGGATGTGCCTAACTCCCATTAACAGGTTGCGAAAACAGGGAATGAAAACTGAAAAAACCTTCCCTCTCCACCCACACTGTTCCCTTTTGTTCTCCGTTCCTGATCCCATCAAAGCTAATGCCAGGAAAAGAGGCCTGAAAGTGCCTGGAAAATCAAGTCATCTAAAATGATCTGGCCTTCACCCTGACAGAAACATGGACAGTGACACGATGGGAAGCTGCCAAAAGTTCAACCCATTAACAGCATGTAACACATTAACCAGCTGCCCAGAGCAGCAGCTGCCCTCACACAGCAGAACATATGTGGCCTGGGTCTTACCTTGCTTCTACTGGTTCTTCTTCCAGGTGAAGTTATTGGTACATCTAGATCAAATTATTGCTGTTTGATGGAGACATCCCGGTTTAATTAAGTGCTAATTCATGTAATGCACTGTGATGGGCAATGTTGTATCATAGAGGGAAATGGGGTTTTTAGACCACTATCTCTACTTGGTCTGCAGCAGGAGGATCAACAGCTCTGATAATTATTACCCTTGCAAGTGGTAGTAGATTATCTGTCTTACTTATAGTTCTAATGCAAACTCCAAAGAACAGTGATCTATGTTAGAGGATGTAAAGCATAATTTTCAAATTAAAAAGTGTACAGCATAAAATGATTTTCTGTTGTCCTACCCATCTCCTATTATAATAATCAAAACTTTGGTAAGCTCAGGAGCTCTAGAGTTAAGAAATCCCAGTGCAGCGCAATAATAAGCCTTCATTACAGACCTCATTCTGCCCTGCAGTGACCTGCATAGGAAAAAAGAGGATAGTAGTGCATGCGCAATTTCCTCGGGGACTGCACAAAGACAGTCTAGATTTGTACTCTTCCTTCTGCATCTGATACCTAAAGATGGCTTTGCTTGCCCAAAAGAAATATAACCCAGAAAAGTCTGCCTCACTCACAGAGAAGAGGATTCATACATATGGGCTGGTCAAAGCCTTTTTGATGACAATTTACAGTGGTAAAGGTCAGGAGCTGGACTGATGAAACACAAACACGACAGGATGAGATGCAGAACTGCACATGGCAGAGGGTGCTAGATCCACCCTTTTTGTCAAATAGGCAAACAGCTCACATGGCTCTCAAGTCAGCTCCTGATCATTAGGACCTTGGTCAAAAGTGTGCTCTGTAGCCAAAAAATGAAGAGAAATGTTTTCAATCCATCCAGGCAAGGTAAACTAGGCAAGCTCAGAGACACCATGCTCATCCCACCTACATATCATGATAATATGAGAAGCTGTTTCTTCAGAGGTATTCTTGGTAAGGTAACAGGTAGGTTCCCTTCTACAGATGCTACCACCATTTTGACAAAGCAAGCAAAGTGTTCAGCATAATTTCATAGTGTCTGTCAACTTTCTAGGAGTTTCTAGTAGAATAACTATCTTTTGATAGTTGAATGGACTCTGGCACAGATAAAATGACTCACCCAAAGTAACCCAGACAACCCAAGATGAAAACTCTAAAGTTTTAACCTCCTACCACACTGCAGTTTTCCCAGATCTGCCTGCTGCAGTCATAGTTACCGAAAAGCAGACCCATCCTTGCTGTAAAACATTCTCACCTGAGACCTTCATCTCAGTGAACTCTATATGAGGCTCAGTAGACATCCACTTAGCTAAGTATGCTAAGATCTGTAATTTTGTCTTTATCCACCTTGACATCTTCATGTGTAGCATCCTGTTAAACAGATGGAAGATAATGCTACTGGTAGTGGGTAAGGATTTCCTGCAATTATAATAACAATATGAAGCAAATATATGTAGTCTTAATTGAAATGCTGAAGTTGGTTACTATGCTTCTATGATTGTAGGAATAAGATCTCTCCTCAGCCTTCTCTGTTTAGAATAAACCATCCCAGCTGTCTCAGCCTCTCCACATAGGGGAGATGCTCCAGTCCTTTCATCATATTTGTGGCCCTGCATTGGACTCTCCAGTCAGTATGTCAATGTCTCTCTTGTACCAAGCAGCCCAGAACCGAAGACAGTGCTCCCAAATATTCACTGAGCCTGTCCTGCTCTATTTGAACTGAAAGATCATTGCATTAAGGGTTTGTCCACTGCTTCCTCTATCTGCAGTGTGAAAAGGCAGAGGTGGTGAAGAAAATGGGTCCTTGGTGCATTAAATAATTACACAGAATTAGCAGTATTCATTTAACTCCAGAACTCCAGTCTCTTGACTAGCTTGGTCAAACCTGCCTAATTCATTCCAACAGAGAGAAGAAATGGGACAGGTACACACTTTTGGTCCAGTGCAGTCCTGGAGATTTATTTTCAACTGCTGGATTTACAGAAGCCATAGTTTGATTTCACCCTCTTTTCTCCCATTCATATCACTGGGATGCAAGAGGAGAAGCTGCCACTGGAAGAAATGTATGTTTTTGTCAATTAACAGCAGGCTTCATTTTCCCAGTCCTTCTGATATCAATGGAGATGTAGGGAATGGAAATTAAATCTGATAGTCAAAAATAAAGGAAAATTACTAGGTCCCCCTCAGAGATCTGAAGACACCGGTTGTGACAAAGCTTTTATTTTCCCTTATAGGACACATAAGGGAAAGACTAGGCCAGGGAATACATCCCAAGTCTCATCTGGTCACAAACAGCAGTAATCCAACACTTGTGGACTGAGAATAGATCTATTGCTAAGAGTAACTCACCCTTATGTGTAGTATCCTTTTAGAGAACTGCCTGGAAAATTATTCCAGGCCCAAGCCTTTCAGCTCTGTTCTCTGAACCATTTCTCAGGCTGATAAGCTGTTTTTCAGCTGAAGGCCAAGAAATCTTTCCCAGGAAAGATAAATTGGTCAAAACACAGAGGAATTCATAATAAAGATAAAGACACCTGTTTGCTGTTAACAGACCCTGGGAATGGGGTGTCTTCTCTCTGGACCAATCATCTTTATTCTGTTCTCATTGTTGCAAGTCATGCTACTTAAGCAGTGAGTTTTCTGAATAAACTTTGTCTTCTTGCCTTCTCTTTCATCTCAAAAATGACCGTGTGACTGTGTCTCTTTACTCCACCGCAACTAAAGGGTTAACACCCTAACACCGCAGTCACACTTATGGGCAACAAACCTGTCTTTGTAAAACACTTTAGTGAGGGTATGGAAAAGGCAAGTCCTTGCTCTTGTGTGAAGCTTCAGTTTGCAGGACAATGATCAACTCATACCACTGATGAGGTCGTTGTGAGATGAAAAAGCATATGGGATTTATCTAAGCGTTTTCTCACAGATCCATGGAGCCTGAACTTCGCAGCTGGAGGCATGAAACTGATCTTTCATCAGGACAGCACAATTTTGCACAGGGCTGTTAAACTGGACCCTACAAGAGACATGGAACAGCAGTGAGAACAAAAGAAAATACTGAGATTGTCTCCTGGAGACAAATTAAAAACATCTGATTTTGAAGGGTGTAGCCCAGAGGAAGAGAAATAACCTGATGTCCAAAAGGCAGCTATTAGAAAATAAAAGGTACACCAAAGAACCTATCTACCTGCCACAGCTAAGTAATTCTGCCATCATGAAACCCAAATCAGAACCAAACAGAGACACAATACCCTGCAGTGGCAGTGATATCCACCAGCATGTGAGTGGCAGTGGTGAAAGTTTCATGGAATGATAACTGCCTTCAAGAAGTTTGTAGGAACAGAAAGCTGGATTTATTCAGGGAACTAAGCCAAGTGCTCAGAGTATTGACCTGTTGACAGTGAGATCTTGGACAAGCTTTCCTTGTTGGAGAAACTTTAGAAACTAACTCAATGCCTTAAAAGCCATAAAAAAAAAAGGGCTAGGCAAAGTCACTATGTAAGAATATGTTTTCCCTCATGGAAAACACTGAATTTAGTCCAAGTAAAGACTGAGATGAAATTAGGGTTCTGGCTTAGGTTGGCACCAGCAGAGCAGGAAAGGGCTGGGTCCTCACACCCTGTGACACCAGCGTTCAACAGAATGGGTGCAAGGTGGCTAAACCCAGCAAAGCCAAATACCTTTCTGACCAAGCATCCATGGGCTGGTGCAGGTAAAAAAGGCTTTAGTTTGAGCAGCTGGAGGGAAGTAGAGAGTGAGATACTAACACTCAACCTGCTTTTCAGAGGTACATGCCCTTACATGGTGCAGGGCAGTGAAAACTAAACCCTGCTGAGCTTAGTGCAGTACAGGTGACAGGAAGAAGAAACTCTACCCAGGAAGAAAGCTCCTGACATCTGGAGGAGGAACTCTGGCTGTTCTGGAACACCAGGCAACCTGAATAAGCACTATTGTTTTTAAAACAGAACGAAACTCACTTGGCATCATTGAATATAGAGCCATCCTCCCAAATCCATCCAGAGCTTGTACTGTTCCTCAGTCCAATCCAGAAACATTCTGCCTGAATACGCTTGAACAGATCCTAGAAATTATGATGAGTTACAAAGTGAATGAAAGCCAGCCTGAAAATGGAGGTAAGGATAAGTAAAGAGAACAGAGAGCAAGATACATCCCCTCACCTCACTGTTCCTTAAGTGACTGACAATACTGCTTCCCCACACCTTCTAATGACAGGGCCAGGAGTTGGACTCAATGATCCTGATGGGTCCCTTCCTACTCTGCATATTCTGTGATTCTATGACTCTATGAACTGCACCCAGTCTCCTGGAGTTTCCTGCACAGAGCTTTATGTAGGAAGGTATGCTATTATTATTAATATTAACATCCTACTATACAGCTAACTAGCAAGCTAATATGAAGTATTAACAATTAAAGGTAAAGTCAGGGCAGGGAAGGGCAGGGTAGGGCAGGAAGTGCAGGCACTGACAGATATGTGTAACAAACCCACTACGAAAGCTCTTTAAATTTCATACACCTTTTCCTCCTATGTGTTTTCAATGTTCACTTCCTTTTAGCTAAGTTTTAACCTCTGATTATTGTTAAAATGTGAAGCCTGCAACAGAAATTCTGCCCTGAAGTAAATTCACCATCTCCAACCCCCCTCCCTACAAAAAAGACAAAGCAAAGAGAGGTAAGTTTGTCTTCTCCACCTTTGCAATCAAAGAAGAGCAACTTTTCAGGGGTATGGCTGGGCTCCATCCTTATCTCTTGCTACCATAAACAAAGCTTCAGAGAAGACATCTTCAGAGAGAAGCATTAACAAAGCTGGCTTGGTAAAGTTGTGGGAATAGGAGCAGCTTGAGGAATCACTGGAGTGCTGCTGGTGGTTTGGAGATGACTGCACTTCCCTAACGCTTTGAGGTCGAGCAATCACAGACTTTGCTGTACAAGGCAGTGACAGCTAGGGTGTTTAAATGGGCGAGTCTGAGCAGGGATAATGGGTGACACTCTAGTGGCAGAGATGGTAGTAAGAAAGCAGCAGGAACAGGAAGGCTTTCTTCATGCTGAGAAATGGGTAATCCTGGGAAGATACCTATTTCTCAAGGAGTCAGGACTTGTCTAAGCAAATATGAGAGCCTGGTACATACTCGCAGTCAAGCAGAGACCTGGCTCTGTAATCCTCCAGAGAACATCACACAATGCAACTTCTGTCCAGGGACTGGAAGCTGTCCACGTTCATTGGACCTGAGCTAATAAGCCCTGGCTTTAGCAAAACCGAATCAAGGTTTCTGCTCTACTTAAGCAGATGTGCCTCAGCGCCCCAGTAATCAGCACTACCCATTTCTCTAGTGACCATACAAGCCCCTGCCCCCAGAGAGCACCTGCAGTGGAACACATGGTTCCTTATTTCTCCAGCACAGCTGAGGTACTTTGGCAGAGAGAGGAAGTAAGCATTGAAAAGAGACTGAGAAAGAAATATCTAAGCATGAACACAGGGAATGGCATGGGTCACTGAGCAGGAGGAGCTGGAGCGGTACAGGGAAGAGAAGCATTGCTTTTGCAAAGGAAGCATTCCTTGAGAGTGGGGATGCATCAGTTTGTATGCAATGAATACAGTGGCTGCTCAGTGCCACGGTCATTTCCTGTAATTATCCATATCAGCCTTATTGGGAATAGGAGAGGAGCAGTGGAGAAGGCTGTCTCCTACCATCCTTCATAGGATGATTCTGAGTACCAGACAGTGGCCCTCATCTTTCCCTTCTCCCCTTTGCTTCCTGCAAACTGTGATGTGTAACAACACAGTCGTAAATCCTTCCTCCCCTTTAAAACCAAAATATTGCTGAAGTGACAGTACTGCTTGTACATCAGTCACTTAGGTATCTGCAAGGAAATGAGAGATCCTCAAAGCCAAAGAAAACCATTACCATCTCCCAGGTATCACTGATCACCAGGAGGTGAGCTCCCTGTGCCCTGCAAGATTCCTGGCTGGAATTCCAGTCCTTCTTCTCCGTAGAGAAGGAGTAGCAGCTCCCTCTGTAGGCCACCCACTATTGAGGGCAGTGTGGGTGATAGTCATCTGTAAAGAAGTCAAAATACTCGTACTCTTCTCTACCATTAACCAATAGAAACACTTGTCAGCAAGGATCTGCTGAGAAACAACTCATTTGGGTAGCTGAAATGCATAAAACTCAAATCAGGATAAGATTCTGAAAATAACAGTGTAATTTCAAAATCTTACAATAGTCACATGCACTCTGATGCTAGTGGCAATCATGCACACATTCACCCTGTCCCCAGGTTTCCACTGAACCACTCAGATATCCAATAATACCCAACTGGCTATCTGAAAACATATAAACATATCACACTCTGTGGGTATGGTGTGATCACACCCCACTTTAGGTGGATGGATTTTAAGCAACTAACAGTAAGCCCCTCCACATGGTCTAGCACCATCTGCATGCATGAAAATGTATTACAGATCTATTTGTTCAACAGTTTACCACTACATTTACTAGGCAAGTCTACAAAGACTTCAATATGTTTAACTGTTCTTTGCTACAGGATCTGAAATGTGTTTCCTGGAATCGGCATGAGGAATATATTCTTCAAAATATTCTGAATAGGCAGTGGGTACATAAGGCTGGTAGAAACCTAGAATAGCTTCTGATTTTAACTTCATATAATGGAGTTCCTGCGGCAGATGTGCCACTGGTCGTTTGCTGTTGGTTGCTCATGCTCAGCAGCCCTTTGTACACTTACTCATTTTCCAAATCAAAGCAATTGCTAGGGAGATGCTCAGTGTCCCAAAGACTACAGCCAAGCCCTTCAGAACTGCTGACCACAGACAGGGAACTGTAAAAGAGAAAAGAAACCATAGTGAACAGAAGGCACATGAAAACTGACTGCGGTTTTACACAGTTTGCTTGTGTCTTGGGCATTTCCACAAGGAACTGCACTATTTAGAGCCTTGTGTCTGTACACACTCTGCACATGGTGGACATCACTGTCTCTGCCCAGTCTAACTGGGGCCTCCCCATGCTCCTGCCTATCAGCCCAGGGCCCCATTTCAGCTGGGTCTGGGGCCACCAGCTCCTGTCTGAACCTCCCAGGGGGTACCTTTCTCCACATCAACCACAGCTCTGCCCTGGCCACAGAGCCCACTGGTCCAGCCTCTGTGGTGGCTGACCCCAGCAGAGGAAACACCTACCACAAGTGAGCTGGAGCCACTTAGGCACAATGTAACAACTCATGCTGGCAGGAGCCTCCCAACAAATCCACTCCTGCCTCAGTGTTGAAGCTTGGGGTGGAAACCACAGAGCTGCATTGCTACAGCCACCATGTTCCAGCTTTCATATAAAAAGAAAGACAAAGCTTTCCCCTCAGCTCTCCCAGCAACAACAGGATTAATATCAGCATCCTGTCCTCGGGCTTAGACACATGGTCATGCTACATATTCCCAGGATACTCCCAAGGCAGTTCTGCATTTTCATCTTCCATCGTGGGGTGGCAGGATGGGAAAAACAGCCTTGAAGACCTTGGGACATCTCTCCCTTTACACTTTCACCACCACTACTTGCTGTTCACTGGCTGCCAGTGGCAGAGGGTGAGTCCTTGGGGCAACTTCCACTGTAGCCCAACACAACTTACTTTCAAAGGGCTGGTCAGGACTGGCCTGTAGAGATCTGCTTATGTACAGCACAACATGTTCACCTCCAGGCGACATGTTGCTTTTCCATTGCCATCTCCTGGAGCATGTTTGACCTGAGAGGCATTTGCTTTGCATAAAACTTTTGAAACCTCAGCACTAAATTCTCCTTTCTCCCAGACAGAAGAGATGATGACACTGGCATGGATGAGCTCCAGGGGAATTCAGTTTGCTTGTTTTATCAATCTCAGTATGATAGCTGCACAGACAGCCTAAGAAGCAGTAAACGTGCAGCTAACTTATATACCACATCCTGCTCTTGTGATGTTCCAGAGCCTAAATCTAGCAACAAAATCCCCATGGATCTCATGAAATTTGAGGTGCTTCTCTCTTGGTCATGTCACGAGACCCAAAGAACCACATCTGCTCTCTTGGTGGAAGTTGAAAACAAATGCAGATCACATATGAAGAATATTGTGAGAAAGAAA
Source organism: Toxostoma redivivum (assembly GCA_013397375.1). Lineage (NCBI taxonomy): Eukaryota > Metazoa > Chordata > Aves > Passeriformes > Mimidae > Toxostoma > Toxostoma redivivum. The sequence goes on from VXBI01003743.1 coordinate 32,433, forward strand.
AAGAAAGTCCTGAAACAGAAGGTGAAGGGACTCCACTTAAGAACAAGAATGCATCTTTTAAACATTGCAAGCTTTGTCCAAATACAGAAAGTAGACCAGATTAGTAAATTAATAAAAATTAATTAATTTTGATGTTGAGCAGTTTGCAGGCTTACTTATGTTAAGGGCAGTTTCTCATCTATAGCAACACACTTAGGCCTGTGGTTTTACCTAGAAGTTTCTAAGGTAACAAAGGGAGATCGTGAGGGAGTGGTGTTGTAAGTATCATTCTTCTGGTAGAAAGATCTTTTCTAAGATAGAGGTTTTCTCATGTTTCCTGAAGCTTGTAGGATCTTCTAGCTGTCCCAATCATAGTTTAAAAATAGTGACGTCTTATTTTTCAAAATCATTACTACATAACAAAACCCCATCTTTTTTCAGAGACAAAAACCAGAAACACTTTTCAGTTACAACCTACTCCTCAGCTTCACGCAAAGGGACAGTGGGAGACCTGAAGGACTTGGACTGGGTCTGGAACTTAAACTTGACTCTGCTCTCTACTCCTCCAGTTTGCATCCCTGGCAGCTTGGGTTTTGTCATCAGATTAGGCCTCGAGAGAATGAAGTCAGCCCAAGGTTAAGGGGGAGGGTGGAGGTTTTTCTCTGCAAATTACAACTGAAAAGTTGGCAAAAGGGAATAAACATTTGATGAAACATAACTCCTAGTTCTGAGATCACATTTGTATGTTTGTTTTCCTTCCTTCTTGCCTCTCAAAAGAAGCTGTCTCCTTCACCCTTCAGATCACTGTTAATTTTAGGGAAAACTGCCAGAACAAGGCAATCAAGATGGCAGTCTTCAAAACAGTTAATTCTTAAATGTCAGCACCGGGCAGGGAGCTGGTGCCTCCTAGCAATAAATGGAGAAGTTCACTCTATTGTTTCAAACCAGCTGCAGAGAAAAGGGGATGATTCATCATCAAAACAAAATCCCAGGGCACCTCCACAACCCCAGCAGTGGGAGAGTCACTAAAGTTCATAAAAATGAAAAAAATATGGCATTAGATAATTTTGAAAGGAAGAAAAACCAAAGTGAAGTGGGAAAACAGGAAGTGTTTGAGGTGAATTTAAACTGCATTTGAACTGCAGAGATCAATCCAGAGAAGTGGAATAAAATATTTCACAAATCAGGATTTTTACGTGCTGCAAAAAGGAGTCCCTGCAGTTCACACTTTTAAAAACAGGTTCAACGGTTTCTGTTTGATCCTCAGCCCCTGAACTACATGTGAAGCTCTTGTAGAAGTGGATGGGAGAAGTACCTAAGATGAGTTTGAAACAGGAGGAAAATCTGAATGGAGCATCCAGAAATATTTCCATGTAGTTGTCTGATGAACTGTGGAAGAGTCTATCCAAGGGGGGAAGTGGACTGGTGGACATTTACTGTAAATATCCAACATTACCACTTTCTGTGTACAAAACACTCCAATAGGTCTCTCAGTGCCCTGGAGGAATGACTCTGACAATCACTCTCCATTCATTTGCAAGCAACGTGACCCAATATTTTTAGGTTTGTGAGTCCAGATTCAGTTCAGAATTTGAAAGCTGTTAGCATTTTTCAATTCAACTCATCTAGGACAATCTGAAGAATGTCATGGCACTGTCCCAGATAGCTCCCCTCAGCTCCTGCAACATATCTAAGGCTCTCTGGAAGACAAACAGAAGAAACAGCCAGGGCAACTCTTTATTTTTGACGAGTCCCTAAGCACCAAAACGTGTTGACCAGAGGACTGATCTATACACCTGTGATACAGTGCCTACAAAGTCAGCAAGGGTGTGCATTTGAACAGTGGAAAAAATACCTGAGAGCATGTCACTCAGGAGTGATGGAGGCAAGGACAGAGTTGAACATAAAGACCTTCAAAAGAAAGAGTCTTGAAGTGAGCTCCTTAGGAATTTCTTTCATGCTAAAGAGAGCTGAGAAATAATCAAATAATATGCACAAAAAATGTGTTGAAGTATCAAATTCCTTATTTTTGGCTGTCTGACCATAGCTCAAAAAGATGAGGGTCCATAAAAGAATGTGGAGAGATGTTAAAAATAAAAATGCAAACATCTCAAGAGGGCATCAGTTAATCCCCTTTCAACAGGGTGGGGGTGAACAGGAATGGCAGGGAATGAAAGGATGTTACTGTGTTTTCTGATGCAACGGAAAACATAATTTTTGGTGAAAATGTATGCAAAAGCAAGACTGCCTTCCAAACAGATGGAGTGTGAGTACCAGATAGGAATTGGGGAGTTTCTGTGCTGGCTTTGTTTCCACAGTGAAGCAAGTGACCAGGCAGCAGTAAACACCACAGGTATACAAAATTATTCTGATCAGGGTATAGAAATCTTGCATCTCACAGTGAGAGTCCCCTTTGCTGTAACACCTCTGAAAATTTAAGGTCAACCATTAGTGTTGCAGCCAATGCAACATCTAAATGCAAATGCAACTCATCTAAAGCACGCTAACATTTCATAGAATCATAGAATGATTTGCGTTGGAAAGGACCCTAAAGCTCATCTAGTTCCAACCCCTCCACCATTTTGCACGAAGGAAGTATTTACAAAGAATGATCCCCAATGCAAAGTTTGACTCTTTGAAGGTGGTATTTCTCAACTAACCAGACAGAGGAATTGTTCAGTGTGACATCTGCAGGTCTAATCAGGGGTAATGGAGAGGAAATAAGGAAGGAAAAAAAATTAAGGAAAGCACTAAGAAAATATTCTTGATAGTAAAGTGCTCTGAAGAACTGTTTCACAGCAAAAGCTGAAAAATTGGCACACTGGAAGGTATATAACACTAGAACACAAAAAACAGGAAAAAAAATCACAAAAGAATCCTGCATAGCCCCTCAGGAGAGAGGATGGATGATCTCATATGCTTTCTTTGATCTCTGATTAGCATGCACCTCTAATTTACCTGTATTCACATCTTGCCTGCCCTTCAAAGAACTATTGCTCACAACCTCTTGCTGCTGACAAGCAGACAACTTTTAAACCAGTTTTGAAGAAAAGGATGCCTGGGTTGAATGCCCAGGAGTAGACACTGAAGGAGGTCAGTGAGAGGGAGGGGAAAAATGCTGGGTCTCTAACTCATCAGTTTTTATTACATCAAAATATCCATGGTAATTTCAGAACCAAAGCAACAGCTCTCTAAGGTGGCACTCATAATCAGTGGCCAGTTCAGAGTGTTTCTGCTAAATATTGCTTGCATTCAAAGTAAAATTTTTGGTTGACCTACCTCATCCATCTTTCCTCACCTCTTTTTTCCTGTGGAGCTTTGGCCCTTGGCAGAGGAGTCTGAGAGAATTTGACAGAAGTATATGTTACTTCCTCGCTCTCTTCAGCTGCAGAAATTTCTGATCTGCTTGCCTCCATGCCAAAGCAAGGAGTGTGCACAAAAAGATGTTTTGATTAGGCTGTTGAACAACAGGGCTTAACGTCTGTGAAACAGGAAACCTGAGGCTATATTCAGAAGACAAGAAATACGAAGCTGCTACCTCTATCTCCAACTGCTCAAGATAACCAAATTTACAACGGAGAGCAGTGGAACTGCAGCTGCTTTCATTTTCTAACCTGATGGAGGATGTCTCAAGAACAGCTGCTAATGGAAAAGGTGATTAATCACAAAGTTCAGGGTATTCTAATAATTGCCAATGCAAGAGGGCGTGGTTTTACCGATGCGGCAATTGGGAGGATTTGTGCTGCTCTGAGGAGTTCCCTTCAGGGCAAAAGCAGTGGGATGGTGACAACACGAGGTGAAAAGTGGGGTAAGCAATGGCTACAGCAAACTGGAAGCCCAACTACTGTCAAACAGGAAGTAGAGGTGGACAGCATGGGTTTGAAAAGGAAGCCTTGTGAGCTTTGGGCAATTTCACTTTGGACTGGGACCTCTATCTACACCAAATACCAGTGTGACTGTGCTTGAGACACAAGGCAGGCACTGAGAGCTGGCATTCCTCAAGTCCCTCCAAGTCTACATCTCAACAGCATCAGCAGAAGTTAGACAGGGACGTACTGAGGAGTATCTACCAAAGGGGCACAAAGAGGATAAAGGGACCAGACCTGTCCTGGGAGGAAAAACTGAGAGGTCTGGGATTGTTTGGCCTGGAGAAAAGGCTTCTTGGTTGGGATCCAATTAATGTATATAAATACCTGAAGGGAGAGTACAAACTCTTCAATGGAACCCAGTGGCAGGACAAGAGGCCATGGGCACAAACTGAAAGACAGAAGGTGTTGCCTCTGAACACCAGGAAACACTTTTTTACTGTGAGGATGCCTGAAAACTGGCAGAGGTTGGCCAGAGAGGTTGTGGTGTGTTCCTCAGTGGAGAGTGGCCTGGATACAGTCCTGGGCTGTAGGTGGACCAAGTTGTAGGTGGCCTGGCTTGAGTAGGGAGTTGACCTTGAAAGGTTCCTTCCCAACTCAATCATTTAGTGATTCTGTGGTCAGCAACAACAGGAAAGACTACTTTTCTTTTGAAGTACTGACTATTGATGAGAAGAGTTCAAGTTGTGCCATGGGAGGTTTAGATTGGATATTGGCAAAAATTTCTTCACCAAAAGGGTTATCAAGCACTGGGGCAGGCCGCAAAGGGAGGTGGTTGAGTCACCACACCTAAAGTATTTTAAAAAGATATAGATGTGGAGCTTAGGGACATGGTTTAGTGCTGGGATTGCCAGTGTCAGGTTAATGGTTGAACTCAATGATCTTCAGGGTTTTTTCCAACCTAAAAGATTCTGTGACTCTATGGTGGGGAGTACAGATGCTTCCAGTACCCTGAAAAAGCTCTTAGCTGCATGGTTGGCTGGTTTCTGTTTTAATCCACATTCTGATCCTTTCCATTTCGTGCTCAGAATGGGGATATTGGTCAGGCTCAGGCTGCACTTCTTTAGCACAGTACACTACAGTTAATTTCCAGTAATTGTTTGGGCATGCTCAACAAAGGAGTTGGGACGATTGCACCCTCCAGCAGGGATGACTGTTCCCCCTTCTGGTGACATGTTCTAACTTCGAGAAATTATTGCATGGGAGGATGCTTACCTGACATAGAGTGGCCTGTTTGTTACAATGCACATGTTGGGGAAGGGATTGGATATTTCTGCAAATTTCTACACTTGCCTATATATTGCACCCACAAAATTCCTTCCAATCCTAGGTAGGGCCTGTGGACAGCAAGATAGAGAGTGCGTGTTTGAAAGGAAGGGGAAGGCATAAGACAGCAAAACAAGACAAAAGACAGAAAGTCTCTCCTAAATGCTTCAAATGAATAATAGAGAAGTCTAAAGAGAGCTCTCAAGCTCAGAGAATTTGCTATACTCACAAGGGAGAGTTTAGCTGGGAATACAATCTGTATAGCTGAAAAGTAACTAACAGGTTTCAGACACAGCCTAAGTGTGCAGATCTGATTTTGTTCCCACTTTGTATTTCTTCGGTAGATTCTCTCCAATATGTCCATGTTCTGTCACACTTCGGAATAAAGGTGTCTCTCCCAACTCCTGCTAGTTTTGTCACTTTTTAAGTGCCCAGGCTGCCTGCTGGCCCAGAGTGACCACAAAGACAGCACTATTTGTGCAGAACTGGAGAAGTGAAAGCTGGTGGGGAAAAAACAGAAAGCTCTGTTTTAATATGGTTTACCTTTTTTTTTCTTTTTCTAGTATCAACAGTAAGTTGAATTCTTTGCACAGGGAGTAGAGAGGGAGGAATCACACTGTATAAGGTATGAGGGCAACTCTGTTATTATCTAAGTGTGAATAAATAAATCTGACTTCTGCAGCTGTGCCATTCTGTCAGTATGGAGTCACAGCAGGAGTAAACCAATCAGCTTTCCAGGAGCCAGCAGCACTTCTTCCCCAGTTCTTCACTACTGAAACAGTATACCGTAAGGAAACCTCCCAAATTTCTCTGAAAAAAGTACCATTTCCAGCATGTTGGTATGTTCACTATATGCAGCATTTGTTTCTTAACTAGAGGATGCAAAAGCCTCAGAACTCTGGCAAAGAACATCTGTCCCTTTCAGCAACAGACTCCTTGAAAGTGGATGTGTTCTTTGAACAGGCCAGTCTCATATTTATAGCTTTATTAATGACATCCAAAGTGCTCAAGCACACTAACCTTTTGTGCTGGACCTGGAACTCCTCTACAGTGGCAAAACCTGCAGGAGCTGGGGGAGGGACCTTTATTCCAAAGTATAACAACAAAACATGAGAGAGATTCCACCAGACACACAGTGGGAACCAAATCAGAAGGATCAAGGCCACAAAGCAGTTTTGTGAAGTGGTCGAGACCCCTTGCTCGTGCAACACACGTCACTCTGGAGGCACCAGGTGGGGATGGCAAAGCCCAAGGACGGAGGGACTGCTGCCGCCTCCGGCAACGGGAGCGCGGGGAAGGCGGATACCGAGAAGCCTTTCAGTCCTGCTGCTGCGGCCACCGGCCTGCGGCTGCTCCGAACCCGTGCGGGGCACAGCAGAGGGGAAAGCGCGACCGCAGCGAGGAGCAGTCACAGAGCACTTGGGTGAGCTGATGTGCAGCCGGGAGCCCGAAGATGCCCATCCCGCGGGGCTGTTTCCCGCCGCCTCAGCACTGGAAGTGCGGCTCCCCGCGGCACCACGCTCCGCAGCCGCTCCGCGTAGTGAGGGCTCCTCCTCTGTGCCCGCCCTCGCCGTTCATTGGCAGAAAGGCGAGTGGGGGCGGTGCCCCTGCGCAGAATCTCATTGACCATTGGCTATCGGAGAGGAAGTGGGCGTGTCCCGGAGCGCCCCCGGCCCTGCCCGCCTTTCCCCCGCCGCGCATCATTCGCTCCGAAGCGCTTCTGGGCGGGCGATCCCGGCCGCTCCCCCGCTCCCATTGGCGCCGGGCGCCAGTTCCGCCACGCTCTTCCCGGCTTCCGGCTCGCGGGGCAGGCGAGGGAGCCGGTCGGGACGCGGAGGAGGCCGGTGCCGCCCGTGCCTGTAGTCCCCGGGCCACCCAGCATGGCATGCGCGTGAGCCGCGGGTCTCTGTTCCCTATGGGCGGCGGCGCCTGGTCCCGGGGCGGCCGCAGGTGGGTGCGCGGGGCTGGGGAGCGGGGCACAGCGAGGCCGCGGGGCGAAGCCGCGCTCCGTCCCGGGCGGGTCTGGAGCAGCGGCCCCCGGCTGGAGGAACCCGGCCGGGCCGCTCCCAGAGCCGCGCAGCAAGTTCCCGGGAGAAGCCGTGTCTCGGGCTGAAGGCAGGTCCTGCCTTTGGCCTCGGGAGAGAGCAGTCACGAGCCCTCGTGTCACGGGCTTCCTCATTTCGGTGACCGCGCACTGGAACAGATTGCCCGTGGAGGTTGTGTAGTGTCCCTCACTGGAGATATTCCAGAACCGTCTGGCCACAGTCCTGGGCCATGTGCTCTGGAGTGACCCTGCTTGAGCAGGGAAGTTGGACCAAGTGACCCACTGTGGTCCCTTCCAGCCTCATCCATTCTGTGATTTCTGCGCTCCTAACCTTCTGGTGCCCCATGTCGAGCAGAGCCCCCGCCCAGCAGCTGAGAGCTGTCGCGTTGGGGACTGTGGGGAAATCATTCGGTTCAGTCAGACGGGCTCTGTGTTCGCCTGCAGCCAGGTGCTTTTTTAATGGAGGGTCTGCTCTCCGCCCGCGACTCGACCTTTACCAAAACCTGCGGCACAAGAAGCACAGGGGGGGGGGATATGTTGCACTGCTTTGTTTGGCTGGTGTGATCACTGAATGTTTCGTATGTGATTTTAGCATGAACCTAAAAGCCAAATCTTATAGATTATTATTACTGTTGTTGCTATTATAATTATTGCTTTTATTATTACTCTTGTTAATCTTCATTACTGCCTTGTTGATTGGTTCTTACATAGGATGCCTCTCTTTCCTCCTTCCTTGGTGTAAACTGGGAAGGAAAGGAAGAAACTGTTCTGTGAAGTTGCAGTTTAGCATTATTAATGTCTTTCAGATTTTCAGCTAAAGGAGTACTGGAAAGATCGTTATAAAGATTAGGCACTTGAACAAACAGAGCCTGATCACAGTGGCTCTTCCCTGTGAGCTCGTTACACGAGAGCTGTGAAGATGATTGATTAGAGGTCTCATAAATAATTTTTCTGCTGACTAGTTTCTCAGTCCAATGCCATAACAAACAGTGGATTATGCCTGAAATTTACTCCAGCTTTCAGACTGCTGGACTCTGCTCTGGCAGCTAATTAATGTGCTCAGCAGCAAAACTTCTTGTGGTCTCAAGGCAAATTCAGAAAAATCAGCCCCAAATCAGCCCAGTGAATTATCTTTGGCTGCACAAGAGATTCAGATTTAGTGTCTCTTGTGAACTGTGAGTTATTTCTAGATTTCAGCTTCTCCTTTTTGCAGTCAGGACTGAGGAAGTGGCTAATCATTGACTCCACGACCCTGAAGTTAGTTTGCAGGGGGCTGAAACTAATCCTTCGCAAAGTGAATCCTTTATGTTCTCTGTGTCTCTGTGTGCAGGATGTCACCACCTTGCCATACCTCTGCCTTGCTGCTGGTCTTTATGGCCCTGGCTGTAGTGGGGGCCGAGCAGTCAGAAGAGAGGAGCTGTGATGTGATTGGTGATGAGAGCAGTGAGTCGCAGATGGAGAGAGCCCTGCTAAAGAAACTGGAGCCTCTGAGCCACATGAGGTACAGCACAACACCCTGCAGGCCTCGGGGCTGCACGGTGGGCCAAGGGGAAGGGAGGATTTGGGTCAGACTGCAGAATGGACTCCCCCTGTTAGTATGGTCTCTGATTGGCTCCCAGGTCTGAAGTGTGCCCACTGCTCTGAGTGTTCTTTGTAATCCAATGGCTGTCTCTTCTGTCCTCTCCCTGCTGCAGGTTTAACGTGACAGTGGATAAAGGCAAAACAGAAAACTACGTCTACCATTTCAGGGTGTGCAGGGAGGTCAACAGCACCTTGCACGACTTTGGTGGCCTGGTGCAAATAGATAGACAGAATGGAAAGACCACGGTGATAGGAAGAATCAATGAAACCCAGGTCTTCAATGGAAGTATGATTCCACTCAATACTTTGCCTACTCAGTAGTTGCCTTTCTCCTGATCTGGATTTGTAGCCTATATTGTTTCTCTCCTGGCAGGTGACTGGATCATGCTGATTTATAAAGGAGGTGATTCATATGGCAGGCACTGCAGTGGTGAGAAGAGGCGAGCTGTGATAATGATTTCTTGCAAGCGAGGAGTTACAGCGGTGAGTGACACCCGGGGTGAGAGAGCATCAGAAGGCTGCCAGACCAATGATTGGTTGTGAACAGAGAGGTTTTGAGGGGACAGTGAGCTGGCCTCCAGTGTCTGGTGCCCAGCTGCACCAACAGGGATAAAACTGTCTCCTGGTAAAGTTCAGTGTGCATCGCATGTTTTCACATGACTTCGCTTTTCCCAAATTGCAGAGTTCATTCAGCATTATTTCTGAAGAGCGGGAAAAGGAGCAGGAGTGTTTCTACCTCTTTGAAATGGACAGCAGTGTGGCTTGTCCAGCTGAGAATTCCCACCTCAGCGTTGGCTCTATTCTGTTGATCACGTGAGTCATTTGAAGAGCTGTTTATGCCTGAGTCATAATCTCCAGTGCTATTTAGAAATGTAGCAAATGCTATAGTAAGACTAAATTACTGCAGTATACTTTCCCACAGCCACCATTAGATGTTACTATGCCTCTGAACATTTTGGACAAAAGATCCCGTTCAAGGTGTGATGCAGCGCTGGTCTGTTCCCAGTAAATATTTTCCTTCATAGCTTATAGACATGTGCACTGAAAGATGGGAGATTCGACTTCCTAAAATTGTATGATGGCTCTTTGCCAGAGCTGGGAACTCAGACCAGGAGTTTTGACTCATTTTCTGTATTTGTGCTTCGAGGCACTACTTCACATAATGCTGCTAAAAGATTTATACAAGCAAATTGATAACTTGGGACCTTTTATGGTCTGGTTTCTGTTTACAGATCTGTTCTTGAGTGGTGCTAGCATTGTTCCAATGCTAATGTGAGGCAGCTGGCTCAGAAGATATTTTCTATAGGATTTCCTCAGCTTTGATTTTCCTTTATTTTTTTTTTAATTCTGCCTTTTAGGTTTGTGTCACTGATTGCAGTCTACATCATTGGTGGGTTCCTCTACCAGCGCCTTGTTGTGGGAGCAAAGGGCATGGAGCAGATTCCTCACTTTGCCTTCTGGCAAGATCTGGGCAATTTGGTGGCAGTGAGTAAAAATTCTTATGTATTCTCAGCCTGGCCCATGGTAGGAGAAAATGGCATTGACTCTGTGTTTTGGGTAGACCTACCACCAAGGTGGAGTACCTTGAAGCAGAAGAAGAGGGAATCTGTTTCCTTTTTCTTGAGTGTTCCATTTTTTAATCCTTGCTGAGACCAATTCCCTGCCTCTGTCCTGCACTGCTACATAACAAATCAGAACATGTACTCCTCAGGAGTTAACACTTTCCAGGTAGAAATGTTCACCTGGAGACTGTGAAATACATTCTTCTGACTCGGTGTTCTTGGACATTGTAGGCAGTGCTATTTATCCTTCATACTTGCCTTGGCAAGCTGCATAACTGTCCTGAGCTTTTAAGACTGAGTAGGATGCTTTTATGTCAAGTTTTGGGGAGATGTTTCAGGTAGCACAGGGATAGGCATAATCCCTTAGCAAAAGAGAAATAGCAGGAGCTGCTGTGGTTTGGATGCTGAGTCAACTGCAAACAGTCTGATGCTGGTGCTGTGTCCTGTGCTCGTAGGATGGCTGTGACTTTGTGTGCCGCTCCAAGCCTCGGAACACGCCAGCCGCGTACCGTGGCGTGGGGGATGACCAGCTGGGAGAGGAGTCAGAAGAACGGGATGACCACTTGTTGCCCATGTGATATGCTTTCCACGCCAAGATCTTTTCTCCCCATCTCCCCAGTGCTTGTTTAGCCAGGTGCCTCCCAGCCAGTTCTCCTTCTCTCACTTCTGATTTCCTTTACACTGTTTGCTTCTGCTGTCTCTGGTGTGTCAAGTCCCATGGATGCCTCTGGATGTCAGCAGCACTGGTTCCTAATGGCATGTCTTATAAATATAATGCTGGCTTAGGTTTTAAAAGTGCAGTAGAGCTCAGGAGAGGAGTGTTGACAGTTGAGCAGAAAACAGCAATATGAGTGTTCAGCACTGAGCAGGAATGGGAGATTAATCACTAAGAGGAAAAAAGGGGCATGGATGGGTGCAGAAAGGGAAGAAGGTTATGGGTTAAAATAGCTGACACTGTAAAAGGGATATTTTGTGTCTTTTTATTTTTTCCCTAGGGTTTACAGGATCTGTAAGACACTGGAATTATTTTTCTTTGAACACATTTTCAGCTTTTCTAGCTTCTGCGCTGTTATACAATTTCTGCCAGCATAACTGGCACAGAGTGCTCTATGCCAGACTCTGGGGGTGAAGAGGCATTAGCACCTCTGCAATCTTTCGTTTTCCCTAATGGCAGAGTGGTGTGTACTTCTCAACAGTTTCCTTCAACAGCTGTAAAGGGATACAGGCTATCCTCTCAAACTGGAGAGGGGCAATGCTAAAAAAACATAGGAGTTAAATGGAGTTTCATGACTTCAGTCAAAATATTGACTCAGTCTTCTCAATCAGTGAGAAGCAAAAGGAAAAGATGTGCTGCTAAGCAAAAGGAACACTTGCTGAAACTGAAAGTGACATCAAGACAAAATGAGACAGGTAGCTGCCACTTGACTTCTGACACAAGCTTCCTGAGGTGACTGCCCACACACCTCAGTCACTGTCAGCATTGTGATTTCATGCTCCCCAGAAGTTCCTTGTTTTGTAGAGGGTTTTCCTATGAAGCAGTCAGTATTTATTTTTATATCAAAGGAACCATGGAAGCCTGGGCTTAGAATGCTAACACAAGAACTGCATAAGGGACTCTTACATGGTCAGCTTTCATAAATCACTGTCCCATTAAGCATGGTGCTGGCCAGTCTTAAGACACTTGCCCTGTGCAGATGGTACTTAACATACTGCCACTGGCTGGGAATGAGAAAGACCTCTTTGGGCCCTGGTGAAAAGCAGGTATAATTGAGTTGTAGACTTAATGGGAACCTTCAGGAACTTCACACCTTGATTCTAAATTGCTTTTATTTGAGTGGCTAGACTGAGCAATCCCATTCTACCCTACTGTGGACTGGCGGAGAACTGCCCTCAGTCTGGGGGACAGAGACTGAATAAGCAAGCCACCACTGTTTTAACAGCAGAGTACAGACAAGGTTCATGTATTTAAGACATTGAAAGAAAAGGGGTGGCCCTGCTTTCTTTCTGGGTTTGGAGTGGGCAAGCAATTCCTGCTTTCTTTGACTTACAGTCTCAATCTTTCTCATAACATGGGAAAAATAGGAAGTCAGTAAGTCTGTTACTGTTTTCATGGTGGTGTCTAAGGTAATTTTTTTTGTACAAAACACAACTTTCAAAAATAAAGTGACCAAAAAACCTGGTGAAGTGTTGTGCTGATGTAGCAAGAGCTTGCTTTGGTGCCAGAGCATCTTTCTCACCCAAAAGTAAAGGGTCCTTAATCTGTGGTGCCTTGTGCCTGAACTCTTGCCAGTCATGAACATGTTCTTAGGACTTCATGGTTTTTGCTGCCACCTTGTTTCACTCCAGGTCGTCTCAGGCCTACAAGGTAAGGCTATCCATATCTTTCAAAACTGAAACTTTAGAGGCTCAGGTAGTTATGGATGGATGGATTATGTTCCGCAGATATTACAGTAAAAAATAACTTAGTAATGAAGTTTTTACTTTCCAAACACTTGGGGGTTAAAAAGCAGCCAGACCTGCAAAGCCTGATCAAGCATTTTTTTATTAAGAACATTGAACATGAAATGAAGAAGTGAAGCCTTCCCATTTGACTGAAATAAAGTCCAGTCCTCAGGAGTAGCTGGTAACAGTGGCAGGCTACCTGCCTGCCTCCCCTGCCAAGTGTCAAACTAAACAAGAGTTACATCACACCCAGCCCACTTAAGAATAAAATGGTTTAAGGGCAGCCTTCCTCTGCTCACTGCTGATTCTAACCTCCCCCTCCCCTGTCCCCAGATTACATCAGACCAAACTGGTACCAGGGTGCAAGCAAGCATAGGCAGCTTCCTTTGGGCCTATCTGCATTCACAAAGCCTCAGAAGTCTTCTCACATGAACAAGGATGTCACAAAAGTGAGATTCAGCAGCAGAGTTAAGACTAGGAAGCTCCTGCCACATTTTATCCGTCTAAGCACTTTCTTTCCTCTTTTTCTAATATGGGTCAATAAAAAGCCCGTTTCAAAGATCTCTAATGTTTTCCTACCTATGCTATTAGGCTTTCTCCCATGCCACTACAGGCTTCCTACAACAGTAGGTGCTTAACACAGAGAACAGTTATGTTTCACTCAAATATTCATGTGAACCTTCTGAAAACAGAAAAGCTGAGATACATGGTTTATAACACCATCTTGCTTTCAGGTATTTGGCTCTAGAGGGCACTTACCTCTTCACAGTTTGTGTAACTCCTTCAGATATTTTGCCTGTTTGAAGCAGAGGTGCTTGTGGAAGAGAATAACTCTGCCCAGGTTTTCACTTTTGGCAATTTGGCTACAAAACTGCAGAATACCACATTTGGCCCTTAAAATTAAAACAACCGAAGAATCCCTAACAAAACCTGGAGGGGCTGAGTAGGAGAAAATCAGCCTATAACATAAATTCTACCCTTTAGAAATGAGAAGCCACATTAAAAGATTAGCATTCAGTTCTTGTAGGGTGTGTGTTCAGTTTCTTGGAACTGAGAATAATTCTTTTACAACACAAAAAAAAAAAAAAAAGGCCTGAGGCAAGCAGTACACTCCTGCCAGCCTAAATTTTGTCCCCTAAGCTCTCCTGAGGATAATGAAAACAGACACAAAAAGAAAAGAATATAAACTGGTAAGAAAACACACAAAACAAAACCCCAGCCCATTTCATGAAGAGCCTTGGTGCTTCTGGAGACTGCTTTGGATCTGTAAATTATGCTCTAGCACAATGGGAAGACAAACCTAGCACTGGGAAGGTTCCCCAATGTAAAACAATCCCCTCCCCTTTGAGTTTCCCATCATTTTGTCATAAGTACTCTGGAAAAATCCTCTGACTGGCTCTGAGAGGAGCACCTGGAGTGAATAGCTGCCACAACACTTTAGCTTTACTGTCTCCTGTAGACATGCAGTGAAGACAAGACAGCTCCTATTGCCACAGGCCTTCAAGTTTGGTATGAATGCTGGAATGGCTATTAAACGAAGTTCATGAGCAGCCTAGGTATTTTTCCAAGTGGAAAAGCAGCAACCCCTTTTGCTCAAATTCTTGTTTGTCACCTCTGTCACTTGAAATTTGCTAGTTCCCGTTCATAAAAGCCCCAAGCACAGGTGCTCCCACTGTCCATGTGGGGCCAGCTCTTCCTATACCTTGAATTCTGGCAATGATATCCGAGGCTAAGATCTAGCAGACCTGCTGTGGCAAAAAGGTTTGATGGCAGTTCCCTTCCAGAAGTCTTTTAAGACAGAAAGAGATCCCCTTAACATTATGTGGTGTATATAGGGGAGGCATATTCAAAATCAGGAAGAAGGAAAGTTGTTTAAAGGCCCCAAGTGACAGCTTTCTTCAACCTTGTAGCACCATTAAGAGACCAAGAGATGGGCTTGTGCATGGCAGTTTCAATCAGTTAAATTCCTTCTCATTCTTCTTGAATGCAAGACCACAAGGGACTGTCCCATTCTTCCCCACCCCAGCAGGATGCTCCAGAACTGGCAGCTGCCCTGGGGTCAGAGCAAAAGTGAGACCTCTGGCTTCAGTGCTGTTAGGTCTCCTTGAGGACATTGATCTTGGCACAGATCTTGAGAGCTGGTCCCAGCTTGATGTTCATGGCACTCATGAGATGTTCCTCCTTCAAAAGCAACAGGGCCTGACCATCAATTTCTTGTGACCGAAATTCCTCAGCAATTTCCTGACACCCTGTGAAGCAAACAAAAAAAAAAAAAAAGCAGTGAGAAACACGTGTGTGTTGGGCACTCCCCTCATTCCTTCTCTGCACCTCTGGCAGGTACAGAAAAACAGGCCAGGAACCTAACCAACCCCTTTTCCCCACTCTAGTCCACAGTATCCTTGAGCACACGGGCTACTTGAGAAATAAATCTTGAGAATCCATCTCTATGATCTACTCCAATTCAGAAATATGTTCAAAAGCAGTAGGCACCACTAACACCATTTTCTTTCCAGAAAGAGAGCCCAATCTCCTCATGCTACTGGATCACAGGAGTGCAGGAAAGGATTTTAACTTCACCTTGCAATGATGCAATGAACTCGTACACTTCCTCCACACTCCAACGACTAGGATTGCTGGACAGGAAGACTGGGTTGATGCCATGTAGATCAGGAGTAGGAGGGGCTATATTAGAGTTTGCCAGGTCCCTCTCTCCATGATTGGCCCTTACTGACAGGGGTCCTGAAGATGTAGGGGACAAAGCTTCATCATAGCTGGAGTTATCAGAGCCTCGACTTGAGTCTTCCTGGCCCTACAAGCCCATAAGAAAGAAGGAGAAGAAAAGAGGTTTTGTAAAAAAGTCATGCTTACAAGCTGCAAAACAAGACTTTGGGAGCAGCAGTTGTCCCAACAGTATGGAACAACTGTCTCAGGCTGTTGGTCCAGGGCTAGCTGACACAAGAGCTCCCTTTCTTCCTCACATCAGACCTGAGGCTCATTCAATTCTTCTATAGCCCAATTCAAGTCACGTGAAAGACTGCTAATTAAATGGGAGAAGTAGATTGTTTTCTGCCAAGGCTGTCAGATCATCTCACTTGCCGAGACCTTCAAGTTGCACACAAGAGTGAACACAGAGCGCACAGAACAAGTACAAACGTGAACACACTTCCTGCAGTCCATGAGGGATTAGAACAGCTCCCTGTGCCTTGTATAACAAGTGTGTCAGCATGCCCTCAGCCCATCCTGCACGACTGCATCCACTGTGACAAAGTGGTACAGCCAGCAGGGCCAAATTCTACACGGACCTGCCTTGAGAGGTGCATGTCCTTACCCTGTGGCGCTTGCCCTGGATCTTTGTTCGAGCTATTTCGGAGCTGCTGCGCCGTGGTCCCCGCCGGCGCACACGGGCGTAGTTGGCTTCCTGGAATTCCTTCATCTTCTTTCTCTGCAGCCGAAACTGATGACTGCAGCTGACATTGTACCTCAAGTAAGCAGAAGCAGAGCAGCAGTTAGAAAGCAGCAACTATCTAAATCTACTACTTCTCCTTGCTCTACATGGGGATAGACTCGTCTTTACCATCAAGTTCTGTTCCTCCTCCTTCTAAGACTTCCCTGTGGAAGGAACCAGTCCAGACTTCTGACACAAGCAATATTTGGACACCACAGTCTTGATCTAACATCTGAAGGGTCAATTAAGTCATTCCCCTAAGGGAAAAAAGACCCATAACAAGCACTCTGCTATCAACAGGAAGCAGCAATGACTAGACTAACTTCTCCCCAGTTTTTTCCCCAATGCTCCCTTGTGTCTTCGTCTAATATCAATGCATCAGATAGCTACCAGTATGCATTTATTTAGTCAGTCAAATGTACGTTTCTCTGAAGAGCGGTTCTTTATAGCCCCAGAATTTCTCCCTTCCCATTTCATTTTCTGAGAAAGCCAGACATCCTGTTTATACTAGGCATCACATCCACCATCTCCAGACCTAGAAGCATTTACAAATCATTAAAGGATTTCTGTGGCAAGTACATGCCACAGAGGAAGGATCAGATGTACTGAAAGGTGGTACACTATTTGAGGAAGGGGCATACGCTCAGTTCCAGCAAATAGTAGTCAGAGATAAGGAAAATTACATCTTACTGTTATTACCTTTTAGCACAGGTCATGGAACAAAACCTCTTGGAGCCACGGAACTGGGTTGCTGGGGCATACTTCCCACAATATTCACACTTCAACAAATTTGCCTTCTTGTCAAGCTCTAGTTGAGATACAGAGACAAACACCAGTTGGTGATCTGAACTGAAGCACATCACACACCCAATGATTCCCCATTTCACTGCTCTTCTTCTGAACAGACAGATTCTAAGCACTGTTTTCTACTGAATCTAGTAAGTCATTAGCTTAAGGAAGCAACTAGGAAAAGAGAAGCACAAGCTCTGCTAATTAGGACCCTAGGATATTGAACAGAGCAGTTTTTTTGTCCTGTTTAGTACCACTTCATGGAACAAGCACACAACAGTGTATTCCTCACATCCTACAAGGCTAAGACAAAATCTTCTTCACTGCACTCTCTGCTCTGTCCACACATCCTTCACAGTCTACAGTTATTAAAAACAGGTACAGTTCAGAATCTCCTGTTTACTACTGACACAGGATGTGTTAGATCATATTTGCATCAAAAAAAACATTGCCAGTCTTCTGGCACTCAAAAAATGAGATCCTAGTTCCATAGCTCAAGTCCCTAAGTCAGGAAAGAGATACAAGTCCATAATGCATTAAGTTAGTAATACAAAGCAGAAACTTTCACTAGGTAACACTACCTAGTCTTCCCCCTCCTGAAACTCACCCATAGAAGCATTATCCTCTCCCACAGAATTGCTGGATAGGTTTTCATTCTGGCCAGAAGGAGCCTCTCCCTGCAGTGGTTTCTCAGATTCTTTCAGCAGCTGAGAACAACCCACCTGGATAGAGAGAATGAGTTGGATCCACCAGTAAAAGATTCCCTGTGTCCACCACCCTCTACCAAGGTATATGCAGCTCAAAATTCAGCTCAGAAGAATCTCTCTGCCTAATAGAGAAGGAGAGATGCTGAAAAAAAGTCATTACTGCTTCCTGACTCACAGGCCTGGTTGTTCATTTAAAGATCCCCAAGCACTATATGCCTTGAATAATGTCCAATTCCATGTAACTCCATTTCCCCTTATTTACTTCAGCTTCACTTGCTGCCTGTTCAAAACGCATCTTTCCTCCACAGAGAGGAGAGCCTCCTTACAATTCCCACGTTAATTATTGCTTTGGTGACTACTGGAGTAAGCAGTTGCTGCAACACTTGTTTTATGCCTTCAAACCCCTTCTCTTTAATGACACCTCTTAATGCCTTGCTTCATTCATGACACCTACCTCCCTTCCCTTCCTCTTTATTGCCTGTGTCTCAGGATAAAAATGCTGAATTGGAATATGGGGAAAGATAGTCCTTTGCAAAGATGGAAGCCCACCACCCTCACAAGAAAATGCTACACCTCCTTCCCCCACAACAAAAAAAATCCCTACTGGAAATGGCTCTGCTCCCTCCTGGATGACAAAGCCTTCAATGATGTGTGTAAGGATCTGGGGCTTGACAATGGCTTGAGGAGGTTTGGAGTCTCCCATCTGACGTGACACCAATGCCAGGTTTGGCGTGGAAGCAGAGGTGGGAGTGGCTGAGGCTCCTTCATTTGATGTGGCATTTGGGGTTGCAATGGCAGCAGTATCAGAATTATCTGGAAAGTTAACAGCACAGGAGTCAGTTACCTTTGCTCCATCTACTTCAGGTCATTAGTACACACAAGGAGAGCTCCCTTTTGTACCTCACCTCCAAGGCCACTCTTCTCCTCCATGTTTTTGGGGCTGTCTGTTATGGGAGAGGACCTGGCAGGTAGGAGTGTGGTGACACTAGGAGGCTCCTCCTTCTCCTCCTCTGACTCTGCTTTGCGCTTTACTGCCAAGGTCTGAGATTTGCCCTGCATGAATAAAGAGCAACACATAAACAGAGAGAAAAGCTCCAAAGCAAAGAACAAGCCAGATCAAAACAAAAAACCAAAAAACCCCACAAAAAAAAAAAAAACAAAAAAAAACCCAACAAAAAAAAAAAGATGCCAGTACCTCCCTCAGTACATACCTCTACTTGGGAACATTTGCCTAGCAAGGAACAAAGCTTGAGAAGACTCACTACCGTGCCACAGACTAGGATCTGATGTCCCAAGTCGTGTTGATACACTGGTATAAAACCAAGACACTGTGTGAACCTCAAAGAATTATTGCAGGAAGAAACAGAATGGTGTTCACCCAGCAGTTTCCAAACAGGGTTTCTGGATAAATCAGATCAGTTTCAACAGAGAGTCGAAAGAGGAGGACACATATTCACCAGGAGCAGAACTGTCCCCCTGTTCTAAAAATCAAGACAAATCCTGCGACACCTCCCTGAAGAAGCAGACAGAGTTTACAGTCTCACCTCCTGGCTAAGGAGGTGTTCAAGGCAAGGCTGGATGGAGCAACCTAGTCTACTCAAAGATGTCCCTGGCCATGGCAGGGGTGTTGGAATTATATGATCTTTAGGGGGCTCTAACTCCAATTATTTATGATTCCATTATCTGAGCTGGCAAAGTGCTGTTGTCTCAGGATTCAGGTAGGCCCTAGCTGGACAATTCACAGCAGCACAGACAAGGCTTACGGAATTTGAGTTTTCCCCTGCATAGCCTGTTGCTAGGGGATCCTCTGAGGCCTAGAGTCACTGGCTGGCACCACACACCAAAGGATCTGTAACCCCGAATTTTCCATGCTGGAGCAATTAATGAAAAACTGCAGCCTGTGGGAAAGACCCACACTGGAGAAGGACTTTATGAAAGACTATCCTTTGTGAAGGACTGTATCCCATGGGAGGGATTCCCCCAGGCTAAAGCAAGGGAAAAGCATGAGGGAAAGACACAATCTTATGAGCTGACCACAAATCCCATTTCTTGTCCTCCTGAACCATTCAGGGGGAGGAGGCAGAAGAATCAGGAGTGAGGAAGGGAGGAGGTGTTTTTTGCATTTTTCTTACTTCTAATTATCCTATGCTAAATGGGCAGTAAAATAAGTACATTCCATAAACTGAGGCTATTTTGCCCATGATGGGTCATTGACAAAGTGATCTCCACATCCTTATCTCAACCAACAAGCTTTTCACTGCATTTTTCTCCTCCTGTCATGTTGTGAAGGGGGAGTGATGGAGCAGCAACTTGGTGATCATCCAGCAGCCAGCCAAGGTCAACCAAACCCCACTGCTAAATGAGATACTCATTATGTGATGTGGACACCCACCCCATCTGGGGCAGGCTCTGAGTCTCACCTATTAACTTCATGCAAGCCTTTTAATGATATTGTGGAAGAGCAACACTTGTTGTCAGTAACCCCCGGTGTTGGATTTGAATTAGTCTTTTTGAGGGTAAGAAAGTCTCCACATCCCTTTCCCCAAACCCCTTACCCATCCCATCCCACTGACCTGGGCCTGGACTGCGATTGGTGTCCTAGGAATGAACAAAGAGAATCCATATGCTATTCTCCTTCTCAATGGTATCACTTACTGGCAACTGGACAGACTGCATGTAGAATGCTGCTGGCATCTGAGCCACAACTGGAGAGGAAACTGGGCTCTTCACCATGTGGGCTGTGCCTTGAACTTGTGCCAAATTCACCCCTGTGGTGAGAGGGGGAGTTTCCTGTGAGGATGCTGGAGCTGAAGATGATGATGGGGAAGCAGCATGGGTTTGGGAAACAGGCTGGACTACAGCTGGCATTCCCCGGGACGTCGGCACTGCTGCAGCAATCTGAGCCAAGCCCAGTGCTTGGGCTTGGCCTGAGCCCTGCTGCCGAGTGCCCACTACCTGTACTGGGATGTGTGGTGGAGGCTGCTGTGTAGCTGACATTTTGGCAGGCCCAAGCTGAGGGGGTTTGATGGGGGTGACCAGAGATTTTGACTGAATAGGAACAGGTGACTTGGTGGCTGGCTGGCATGGACTGTCCTGCTGGAGCTGTAAATGCTGTGGCTGGGACTGCAGCATAGGTTGCACCACAAGGGTCTGTGCCTGCTGCTGGTTTTGAGGGGGAGCCTGCTGCTGCGGAGGCTGTGCTTGCTGCTGCTGCTGCTGGGTCAGAGATGCTGCTTGCTGCTGTTGCTGCTGTTGAGCCAATTGGAGATGGGTGGCTGTGTGAAGGAGCTGGGACTGGCGGTGCTGGAACTGCTGCTGGTGATGAATGGCTATCTGCTGCTGGATCACCACCTGCTTCTGCAGATGGATCTGCTGCTGCTGTTGGATCAGTGAGTGTGGCTGGATCTGCGTATATGTTGCTATACAAACACAGAGTAAGAAAAAACAGAGCACAAAAGTTACCAGCAGTGCAGCTGGGAACAACAAAAACAAAGGCAGCCACTGCACTGATTTGAGACATTAAACTCCAAAATGACTGACAGCTTACTTGAAGACAATACAAAGGGATTAAATCAACTTCTTGTGCTAACAGAAAGGGATAACCCCTTGAGACAAGTCTTTGGGAGGACAGAAGCTGGAAGATGTGTTGGAAAAGCTTTTATCACCAGACTTCCAAATGTCATTCTTGTGAAGACCCAATGATTTTGAAGAGGAAAAAAATAGGTGAGTGCTTACCTGAGCTGATCAGTGTCTGGCTGGGTGCTGGTGTAGCAGTTCTGGTGAGGTTCATGCCCACTGTTTGCTGTCCACCACTGTCTGTGTCACCCTTCTTTGCAGCTGCATTCTCCGTCTCTGTCTGGCTCCCCTGGCTGACAGTCACAGCCTGGGCAGCTGCCACCGGCAATGGCTGAACCACCCCGGTGCCTTTCCTCTGGCAGCTGCCAGCAGCACCTGCTGAGGCGCTCTGGCTCAGTCCCAGTGAGGGCTGGCTCCCACCACTGGCCACCACAGCCCCGGAGACACCATTGCTGCCCACTGCTCCCTGGCTCAGGTTGAGGGACTGGCCCGCCCCGCTGGAGGAGCCTTGGGCCACTGCCATGGTCTGGGCCGTGCTGCTGGCCTGCGGTAAGCCCGAAGCCTGGGAGCTTCCTGGCAGGGCTGTCTTCTGAGCAGAGCCTTGGAGCTGGGTGTTAGTGGCGGAGGTCTGCTGGCTCCTCACAGCCAAGTTCTGCACCTAGAGACACACACACCAAACAGAATCCATCCGCTTTACACATGGTACTTTGCCAGGAGTGTGACAGAGTACGCACAAGCAACACACTCTGCTGGGATGCAGGCTGAGTTGATGCCTCAGGTCTTGTGTGAGGAGCTGCTAACACTGCAGGGCAAAGCTCAGCACGACCCTCCCCAAGAAGCACATTACCCTGAACTCTCTCCTGCCCAATCTCTGATGGAATTTAAAGATCTCACAGCACTTTGTGAACAGGATCTGTGGGGACAGTCCTTCTCCAGGGCAGACAGACTTCAGACCTGCCTGCCATACCCTGGCATTGGTAGGGCCCAGTTCAGCATGGCTGTAGAAGCACTGAGGTACTCCTTTAAAGACCAGTCATTCCTTTTCAATTTTTGCGCCACCTGCCTGCCCCAGGCCCACAAATCTACTTATGGCCCACATCCCTTCTGATTTCACTGGTTCCTCTGCATTTTGGTGCTGCCATCCTCTGTATTTACTTCTGCTCCAAATGCCATGTTATGTCCAAAATTTGATCACAGCCGACTTTTCTTCAAAAAATTACTTCAGACAAGTCTTTGGCATCTTTACAACAATGAACCACCTGGATGAAGGAATACTACCTTTGGCAAAGACTCTTAATTGCAGAGTGACTGAAAACTGTACATAGAACTCAAGAGCTCTTTTCACACAATCACAACTAAGAAACTGTGAAGGTGGGATTGATCCAGCCTGTGCTCACCTCAGAAGTTTTAAGCAGTAATTAATCTCATCTCTGGAGGCAAAAAGCAAACATGAAAACATGGTGGCAAAATCTCCTGCCTGCACAGGGACATGGGCTGCATAAAATGGCTCTAATCTGCTATACAGGGACAGCTTGAGACAAAGACCAGAGTGTGGTGTGGCACAAGTAGGTAGGGGAAAGGGACGACTCTGCGGGGGGGCCACTGACCTGGTCTGTGTCTGCGTGGACCCCAGGAGACTGAGTGGGTGGTACCTCCTGCTGGACAGCAGCCACAGCCCCATTGGGCATCAGGATGAGTTGGGAGGCAAGAGGCACATTGCGGCCCAGGGTCCGGTTCACCTGCAACAGGTTCCCCAGCTGTGGCTGTCGGGGATCAAGTGATGTGGAATGAAAAGAATGAAAGTGGAAGAGAGAAAGGAAGAAACGCCACAAACAAACAGATTATAAAGGAACACTAAGCTGCAATGTCACACATTGTAAAACCACCAACCCTCCCTGCACTGTAACACTGAACACAACCATCCGAAGCAGGAAACTGGGAACAGTTTCCTTATGGAAACAAGCACTCTTCTATCAAACATAGGCCTGGGCTAACTCCCACAGACTGCTCAAGGCTGTATATCTAGAACTGGTTGAACAACAGTGATAAAAAACATACATCCAAGATTAGTGCTGCTTGAAATGAAAGGGATTAAAATCTGTATCTGAAGTCAACTGAAAAACAGAAATTACTTTGCAAGTAGGTAGCCAAACCCCAGACTAATTCCATAGTCAAGCCTAATGCTTTCTACCTAGCTGCACTTAAAAGCATTTTAAAGGATGACATTTGTTCACATTGATTTATTTGTCTAGGCTTACTGAATTCTGACTTGCATCCCTGAGCTCAGCAAGCAGTAAGAGTAATTTACCATGTATCTGTTCCAGCATTGAACCAGAAGAATAGCTTTATTTCTGTGAGCTACATTCAAGTCTAGGAGATATATTTCAGTTACACTCTAGTGAGAAGTGCTATGGAACCTTTAATATCTATGCAGAGCAGAGACACACAGTTGTTAGTTAACATTCTCACCTGAGCCACACAGCACAAAGCTCATCTATCTTGAAGGCTGATCCCAGAATCAAACTTGTAGTTTCAGGGATGAGAGCTTTCCCATGCAAATTTAAAATATACTGTAACATCCCTAAAGCTAGGTTAGTCCATAAGGTGATAATCCCTCTGCAGTGGCTGGTAAGTGGGGCTCATAGTCAGGACAGACTTTGATGCACATCTCTTACCCGAAGGTACATCTGTGCCTGTGACTGGTTGAGAGGTGGTGAGGTGGTGTTCCCAAGAAGCACAGACTGGGTCAGCGTTGTGGCGCTCGGGGAGCTCACGCTCTGCGACCGACTGATCAGCTGAGCAGCTGAGGTGGTGGCAAGGTTGATCTTAGAAGAGAAAAAAAGCTTCAAATCATATATGAAGAGATGGAGGCCAAGAAGTAAGTACAAATACACTTAGTGGGGTACAGGCAGAACAAACATTTTACAGTTTTTTCCTGTATCCCACAGGGGACCAACAAGAAGAAAGTTCTTGTCTTAGAGGGCTTGTCCTACAGGCTACACAATCTAAATTAGCCAAAGCCCTGAATACTGACCTCATTTGTACGCTGAGCTTGAGAATCACTGTTAGCATGCAACTGCAATAAGAGATCCAAAAAAATCCATCATTTTCTCCAGCCTCCCAAGTAAAGATAAAAAACCCACAAAACCTTCTCTCCCGACTCATCTACTCTGAGCAAATCCAAGCTGCTCTACACTCGCTACAAAACCAGACATTCTCTCATTCAACAAACTACTGCTCTGCCTAAGACAAAAGCTGCTCACAACTCCTCCTTCTTACAAGTCCTGATCCTTTTCTAATCCATGACAATGTATCCCCAAAACCTCAACAAACAGAGATCCATGTCTACCTTTCCAGCTAAGAGGCCTCTCGCACCCAAAAACCTTATCTGGTTTCCTCAGGCTCCACCAATAACGACAGCACCCTAAATCCTCAAAGTTGTCTGCATCTTGTTGATTCTTAGAAGCTGTGTGCATCTTAAAAGACAAGGAGGAGACAGAACAAGGCAGAGAGTGGGAAGGAGGGTTCAATTTGTGTGAGAGAGAGTTTTACTTACGGAAGCCTGGGTGGTGGTGGTCTGCTGCGAGGTGCTAGTGTTGGGGGAGCTGGCCTGTCTACTGGCTGCAATCGTAGCCTGCAAGAGAGATTGGCAGAGAAATGAGTGCTTGAACAAACTTTTGAACCCAGCCCAGTTATTTGGCTCTGTCAGAACACCTACCAGAACTTACCCTCAGAGTATATCACCTCCAGTCCTTCCACTCATGGGTATATGCACTATTCTTGCCCAACTTATCATACTACACACCACAACCCTCACCCCAATGCTGAAATGCACATCCAGACATTCCCCATAAGATTAGCAATTTGTTGGGCTAACTAGGCAGTTTAGTAGCAATGCAATGATAGCACTCCAAGTAACAAAATTCAGATTAGAGAGCATATGGTTTGTGGAAGAACATAAATATTGACAGAATTATTTCCCCCCCTCTGATGCCATGGGAATTCCCCTGCATCAGTTTAGTTAGTTTTGTAACTAAGATTTGTGCAAATCTGATAAGAGGATTCTACTTCTTCTATGCTATAAGACTGCAGTCAGAGATTTTGAGAACAATGACATACTGGACTAACTATCAAGGAGTACAGCTACTGAGATATTGTTACACAAACAGAATGCATTCATGTCACACATAATCCATTTTGAGCTGATGATTAAGCCTAGTAGATAAGCAAAGTTGAAAAAGAAAAAACATCACTCAACAACTATACATCATCATATATATTGACTTATATTGATCTGTGTATGTCTCAATTAGAGACAACCTCCTGGTTGGACAGGTTTACCCTCCTACTTAAGAAAACATGGCTACTAAGTTCCAAGACATAAAATTTCATGTAAACACAAACGTTTATTTTCACAGAAGTAACAACCCACTGTTCCCTTTAATACACTTTTTAAATACTTCTGCATCCACTCCTGATTTAACCACCCATCTTTTATTTAAAGAAGGTGCAGGGGGTAAGTCATAGGCCTTTGAAGTGCAAGTTTCTCGATGGGGATGCCAAATTTTATCTTCCCCTGCTCTGCACCCAAAAAACCAAATTAATCTTTGCTTCAGGCTTCCAGTTGACTGGCTGTTTGTATTAACTGTAAACAATGTATTTAGGGACACATTGTATCATCAGGGATCAGAATGACTTGGTGCACAAGGCACTGTATAAAAACAGAACCTCTGGATCTTCCCCAGAGAATGATCCAACTCCTCTCCTTCTGCCTCTTGGCAACTTACCTGCTGGACAGCAGCCAGGCTGTGAAGTTGGGCACTGTTAAACTGCTGCTGGAGCATAAACTGATGGAAGTACTGGGCTGCATTGGGCTGTCTCTGGAGTGCCTGCAGGGCCTAGATAAAGAAGAAAACCCAATTGTCAAAAATTGCATGCTGTTGAAATGTAATTGAAGAGTGCAATGAAGAAGTTACAGCCAAGAGAACATCCCTAGACAACATGAAAAAGCAGAGACCAGATTAGCACATCCAAATCCATAGTACAGTTACAAATTTGGTGACACACTGAATCACATGTGCATTCCAGGACAGTGGGACTCACGCTTGCAAGACTTTAATAAACTTCAGGAATCTGGGGATGTGCATGCTCATACTAGCAGACAAGTGTTCCTGTGAAGTTTGTGTATGGAGGGCATAGAGGAACTGAGATGCCAAACTCATTTGGTCTAGAACAGCAGGCCAAAACCCATCTATTGGATCATAGTACAGATTAAATCTAGAAGGCTGGACACCAATGGAGTAACCTATAAAATATGAAGCCTCAGGCTACAAGAACTAAACATCAGGCCTAGCATAAGAATTTCTAAATGTGAAAAGATGACAGTCCTCTGTGAAAAGATTACAGTCCTCTGAGCACAGTCCCACCTTGACACACAAGTCAGAGGAACACAAAGGGCTCACCACCACCTTCCAGTGATAGACTGCCATCCCAGAGCACACCCATGTCTCACCTGTACTGCCTGTCGCTCATAGAGAGACATCTGCGAGATCTGAGGACGGGTGCTTCCTCCAGAACTGGAGCTCCCGCTGGTGGAGTTGGAGTTCTGCTCACTTTCAGTCTCCATGGCGACAGGATCCCAGGAGCTCAGGCTGAGATGGACTCCAGATCTACACCAAAAGAACTGGAAACTAAGTGGGGCTACAAAAAGAACCAAACTGTATTACACTACATTGTATTTCACTAGAGTATCTCAATGTCAGGCTCCCTGCACAGCTCTGATACACCACAGAGACCAGGGAAGCCGAAATTCTGAAATCACCCCGAAATCTCACTCACAGTTTAAATCTTTTATTATCACTATCAGAAATGCAATAATGCACATGCTCTCATATGTTTATTGCCATGCTAGAGTTGGAAGCTACAGTATCCTGAACTCTTAAAAAGATAGTGGAGTGAAGGAGCAGCTGCAGCTCATTGAAATAATTCTAGTTACAGACCTGACCACCTCTCCTTTCAAGAGAGACTAGTGAACTGATGCAAATTGCACTGTACTTCCAGTCCTCAAACACATTTTGGCAATTTCTGATCCTCTCTTCCCCCAGTCTCTCACTTCCAATGCCCTACTGATACCAACTCAGTCTCTCTCCCAGTTTAGCCCCCAGCCCTCAACTCTTTCTTCTTCTCACACAAACTTTCCAGCTACTTGTTGCTCGCAGTAGATTTTAACTTGAATATTAGATTAGAAGCTGGTGTCTGTCGTGGCAAGTTCCTTTCAGAAGGAACAGAGTCAGAAGCAGAGTGGATGAAGTGTTCACTGGCAACACTTGTGAGACAAAAGCTGCTGAAGAGGTCATGCAGAACCAGGGAGATATTCCAGCAGCAGAAAGATGAGTTGCAATGAATTGCAGGACTGAGAAAGGACTGGAGAAGGCTTTCATCAGCCAAGAGGAAGAGAAGTGAGGCTGAAGAGAGTGCTTAGCAGAAGAGTAGCATATTGAGATGACCAGGGAGTTTCCTGCAGCAAGAAACATGAGCTACACAGGGAGTAGCAGCCGGAGGGGCTAGAGTCAGAAAAGGGAGCAAAAGCAATTATTCAATTCCACTGGGAAAAAAAAACAAAACAAAACCTGACTTTTCAGAGGGTTAAAACTCCATGTAAGAGTTAAAAAAATATGTATTTCTGGTAAGTCTTATTATCACTGACAGCTTATGTGTTTCCAAAATACCAACTGGTTCCTCTATGTGGCTCCCTTGTAAGCGTATCTGAGACCTCTAAATGAGACCCCTAAATGAGTGTCCAGGAGCCAGAGCACCAGCACAGCCCCTTTATCTAGCCCTTTTTAAATCCAGAGATTCTGAGCTTTACACCCTTCACCACACATTTTCCTGGTGTATAAGCAAACAGACCAGTGCAGCAGAAAAGGAGCCAGACAACTTTTTAAATTCTGAAATGGTGTTAAGGGCAGCATATGACTTTAAAGTAGGGCAACAGCATTAACACTGCAGAGGATGGGTGGCTAAATCAGGGCTTCAAACCTGCTCCTCAAAATCTGGAAAATTCTGTAACTGGCAAGCAGAGTGCTGCTGCTCCAGTCTGGTCTTCCAAATACATCTTCACCTCTGCCCTCAAGCCCTGCCCAGGCATCTCCCTGGTGATCCAAAACTGGCTTCCTGCACTGCTTTAGCAGTGGCCACCTTCTCCTCAATTCAGACACAACGCCTCCTAACTGGCCACTGTCGTCTTCAGGAACAACCCTATTTCAGCTAGAAACAGCTGGACAATAGACCCACCTAGAATATAAAAGCTGTTGGAGAAGCAACTGCCTTAAAAGATCTTCCCCAGCGGAGCAAAATTCAATCAAGCCTGAAAATAAACACTAAGAAGGAAGAGAACACAGACTTTTTGAAAGAATGAAACTGTGGTGGGTAAATAAAATACTTCGAGTGGGGTTAAAATGCACATGAAGCTATGCACATTATACCAAGTTCTCTAGCAGCTCAGATGCCATTAGGAGACAATTTATGTTCCCTTGCCCACCCTCAACTTCCCCATGCAGATCCTCCTCATTCACCGCGCTTCTGGTGCTCATTAGATCAACTTGCTAACTTGCAGAAAAGGTGCCCTAAAACCCTATTTTCTGCCAAATCACTGACTTGAATTACCTTACTTGTGATGCCACAAGCACCATGAGAGAGGAAAGAAAGGATGTAACTGATGTTCACCTTAGCTACAGCAAATACCCTTGCCCTCAACAGCGTCACCAGGAGAAATCAGGCTTCTGCCTTGGTGCTCTGCTCCATCAATCAATCTGTGGTTCCTCAGTAAGCAGCAACACCAATTCCTGAGATTTCCAGCATTTTTGAGAGTACCATATTGATCTAGATCTTACTAAAATGAGGTCCTAGCATAAACAGAATCTTACTGAAACACCTCTGGCATGAGGCATAGAAAAATTTGGTATGCAGAAGGCCTTTTGGAGACGTGGATAGGATAAAGAGAAGCATAAAGAGTGCTCCCTTTACAGAAGGGTGGTAAGAACTTTAAGTCACTCACAGCAAGGAGAGTTATCCAGCAAAACCCCTTCCAAACACAGAAGTGAAAAGGCACTGCATTTCCCCAAGCAAGTTCATCTAAGGATGCAGCTCCATGTCAGCATAATCCGATCCAAACACAAGCCACTTCCACACAAAATAGGAGAATTACACACTCTCCCCTCTTCCAACTGGATCCCCAAGCACCTTCCTCTTAAAAAAATCTAGTGATCACTGGGCTATCACATCACTTGACTCAGCCAGCTGCTCCATGAGATGGATAACCTAGTAAAAATTATTAAACCATTGATTTTCCAAACAAACAAACAAAAAACAAAAAAACCCAACACATAGTTAAAATGTGGCTATTACTGGAAATTAACCTTTGAACGACAGCTAGAACTGCACCTCTAACAGGCAGACACAGAAGGATACAAAAGCTTATTAGCACCGTGGCAGGAATGACCACACAGCAGAAAGAACGGGAAGGAGAAGGGAGAAAACTGGCTCAGGCAGCAGTACAAGCATGAGAACATGGGCCACTCCAGAGCCTAACCTACTCTTGCTGATATCAGCACACACCGAGAACACCACAGGTGGCCCAAGTTCCTGACCTTTCTCAAGCACAAGGGCAGACAAAAGTCAAGCCAAACAATAATCTAATCACTGAGCACTAGGTAGGAGGTTGAAAAGTTTTACTTGCTCATCCCATCCATTCCTCCGGGACATGACTGCTGCCTGCAGAACATTTTCTAACTTTCTAAGCGGTTTTGTCACTTCATCCTAGAGAAACTAAGTTGGGAAACACCTAAGATTTGCACGGGTTTACACCACAGGTTTGGGGGAAAAAAATTAGCACCCCGTACTACAGCATACTCGCTGCTGCTACTACATGTTTCTACAACAGTTTCCAAGCCACACCAGATGAGATGTGGAACAGCCGGGACACGGTGACTGCTCTGGGATGCTCTGGAAGCAGCAGCAATGCACGCTCCAGCACTGCAAGACCCTCATAGTACCTGGTCCCCACCCCTCGGTGCCCAGTCTGCCTTTCCCCGCCAAGCGCCTCACCCGGCCGGCGGCGGGAGACAGGGAGGGAAGGAAGGATGGAAGATGGGGAGGATGGAAGGGGACAGAGCGGCGGCAGCCACCCAGGCCGCCGGCAACTCCGGCAGCAAAGTTGATCCGACACGGCGTGCGG
>VXBI01003743.1:63076-80231 GCA_013397375.1 Toxostoma redivivum
TTTAATTTTTTTTTTTTTAAATCTCGGCCTCTGGGGCTCCCCCGGCGCTCCGTCACTTCCTCCCTCGAGGCGCTTCCGGGCACGTGGTGCCTTCCCTGGGCGCCGCTTGCACGTTGCCCGGGTGACGGGAGCGGGAGCCCGGCGGGAGCGGCGCCCGGCCCTGCCCGGCCCGGCCCTACCCCGAGCTGGCCTCGCTCCTCGCCCGCGGCTGCTTGTGCCCGCAGGGCTGTCACGGGGGCGTCTCGGTGCTGGCGAGAGTCACGGCCCCGGTGCCTAGCGGGCGCACAACGCTCTTCGGGTGTCCCCTGTGCCGGGGCTCGCATTACCGTCCGTCCTTCTGGAGGCTGATCAACCTTGTTAAACGTTAAAGGTTTTATGTATCGCAGAATCAGTTCGGTTGGAAAAGACCTCTGAGATCATCGAGTCCATCCTGTGACCGAATACCAACCACCATGTCAATTGAGCATGGCACTGAGTGCTGCATCCAGCCTTTGCTTAAACACCTCCAGGAACAGTGACTCCACCAGCTGCCTGGGCAGCCCATTCCAATATCTAATTACCCCTTCTGTGAAGAAACTCCTCTTGTTGTCCAGCCTACACCTCCCCCGGCGCAGCTAAAGATTACGTCCTCTCGTCCTGTTGCTAGTTGCCTGGGAGAAGAATGTAGGTTGTAAACTGTGTTGGTACCTGCAACAAGTTTTGATGAACAAACAGGACACAGCAGGAGGTTTTCTGTGCGCACATGAAGAGGTGCACAGTGGAAACCTGCATGAACAGGATAAAAAAAAAACAAAGTGCCAGAGCTTGCTGGCAACTTTTATAAGAGAAGCTGCGCTGTGCCGGCACTTGGACCTTGCTTCTCTTGATTGCTCTCAAAGAGCATCAGTTTGCATCAGTTGCATCAGTTTGTTGCCTGCCAATTGCCTGGCTTAGGGTATGAGTGGTTGTTTATGGTAAATTTCTGAATTTTTAACTGTAATGTTGTCATCTTTAGATGGTAAGTGTAGAGGAAATATGTATGCATGTAGTGACAGGACAAGGGGCTATGGCTCCAAAATGAAGAAAAGCAGGTTTAGATTAGGTATTAGGAAGAAATTCTTTCCTGTGAGGGCGGTGAGGCACTGTCAGAGGTTGCCCAGAGAAGCTGTGGCTGCCCCATCCCTGGAAATGTTCAAGTCCAGGTTGGATGGGACTTTGATCAACCTGATCTAGTGGAAGGTGTCCTTGCCCATGTCCTATTGGTTTGGAACTAGATAATCTTTAATGTTCCTTCCAAAAGCATTCTATGATTTTATGATCAACATATTAGTTTCTAAGAAAATTAATGCCCATTAATTTTCAGACCAGTGGCTCATCTTGATGAAAGCTGGTGAGTTTCCTTTCAGGATGCCATCTCGTGCATAAAGGACAAGTGGGATGCAGCAAAAAACAAACAGGAATGAGTCACACATCAGCTACCTGCACAAGGTGCAGAAGCTCAGGCACCACCGAGGCTATAAGCAGCATAAAAACCTGCAAGTGGCATATTTGAGCTTCATGTTGCAAGAAAGTTTCATCTGGCTCTGTAATGACAGTGCTGGGCTATCAGTTCACCGGAAAAAAATTCCATTATGAATTGCAGTCAATTCCCATTGACTTAGAATTACAGAATATTATTTGCTGCTGCCTGAAAAGCAGCAAAACACACTGTGCAGGAGGGCATTTGGGCTGTTACCAAACATACTTGCTCTAAATGCTGAGGGTTCTTTTTCAATTCAGATGGAAAACAGTCTGGCTGATTTTCAAGGAGATATTTAAGGTTATTCAAAAGAAAAGGTCAGACAGTGAACAAAGAAACAATGACAAAGCAGGAAATCCAGCAAAGAGTAATCCCTGTGAATCAACCACGCCTAAAAGCCCCAACAACTGGATGAACGACTAAACCATTTGTCCCAATTGCAAAACCCACTGAAGTGGATTCAAAGGAGGAAACTCCCTGGAATGTATGCAAATGAGGGGCAGTTACTGCAATAGGACTAGGGGAAAATACTGCAATAAAGAGGCTTCAGGATTTAGGAGTGGGGTGAGGGGGAGTACTTAGCAGCTGTCGGTGGATGTTGCAACCGATAAAGAGAATTTTAGGGCTTTCAAAACTGCACTAGTTTGCTTGGGGCAAAAATCACTGGCAGGGAAATGGAGGGATCAAGGTGGATCAGATGGAGAGAAGGTAGGGATAAACAAAGCCAGTCAAATGCAATCAGTATGTTTACACATTTTTAATAAATTATTTGAATTGTTTCCATGTTATTCCGCTCTTTTTTGCGTGCATGTGGTCTGTCTAGTCAGCAAGAAGGAAGAAAGGTTTATAGGGCCAAAAACCTGAGACCTATGAAAATGCATTTCTCTGAGTGCTGATCCTCAGGAACAGGATCAGGCCAGTGACACTGTGCTGATATGGGTGTCTCTGAAGTATTGTCTCCTGTCAGCACACCTATGTGTGCGTGCCTTTTGTGGACTTGCACGCCACAGCTACTGCTGGGGTGTGAAACAAGTAAGTTCTCACTCACCTCCACTGACCCAGGAAAAAAGGAAGGTTCAGCTGCCCTTCATACTTTTCAGGGAAAGCAGGTGTACCTGACCAATATCTACATCCATTCTCCTTGTTCTACTCCTATATCCAAGCATGGTAGTAGGAATGGTGGAGAATACCCCACAACCTCTTCCCTTTGGTTTTCCATTAGTTTGTCTATGAGCTTTTTGAACCTGATGATATTTTTGGCTTCTGCAACTCCTGCAGCAGTAGGTTTTTATAGTGTAAGGTACCTTTTTTATTTATTTTAAATTAGTTACCAATTAATTTTATCACATATGGTCTGCCATGCAAAGATTTGCTGAAAAGCAGTTTTGCATTCACTTTATCCATCACCTTAATTATTTTTGTAAGTATCAATACTTCATCTTCTCAAAAGTTCTGCTCATTCTGCTCACCAACTGATGAGATCCCAGCCTTTTTAGTGTCTCCCGATAAAGCACTTGTTCAGTTCCATAATTGTTGTCACTGAGGATCATGCTGCAAATTTTAAGACTGGCTTAGAGGGTCTGGCTGGAAACCTGTCAAATGCTTTGCCTACATATAAGGCAGAATTCATTTCATAGATAGCTCACATTTTAGGTGCAGGTCTTCCCAGCTCCAGGAAGAAGCAAGAAACAGTCGATTTTCATTCCAATGATTTTTTTTTTTCCATTCCAGCTCGTTTTAGAAAAGGAGGTTTATTCCCCGGAGAAACGGCATCTTGCATAGCAAGCCACGGAGCGATGGTGACACTCAGTGGCACGGCAGGAAAAGTGCACCTTCCGAGCTCACGGCTTTTTTTTCCAATTTATCAGGAAGACAGTGGTAGTAAATGAACCTTATACACAGATGAATAAACAGCGTGTAGCATAAGCATGAGCCTGTATACTGTGCCGTATAGATCCTTATAGTACAGGCATATGAACAGACATGGAGTCTATGTAACTGCACTTGCCTTCTTTCCCTTTCCCACACCCATTTACTCACTTCAGCCTGGAAGTGACACCTTCAGGTACTTCAGAAAGAAAATCCTGTTTCTTGTGCTGCACTGTTCATTGTACAGACTACCTATTTCATGTACAGATTTTAAATATGCCATTTATTTTTTATAATAGTGCCCTAACAAGGTCAGAATCCATTTGGGACCATCTTGTCTGCTTACAGTTGTCCTCCTTTTATGGAGCCTGCTTCCTACTCCTTTTAAGAGCTTCTCTTTGCTACCTGAGATTCTGGTGACCAGATTGCCTGTTAGCTGCCACCTATGCTCTTCTGGACCTTTTTTTTTACAGATTAAAGCAGCAAAACTTCGCAGGAAATTTCCCAGTTGCCTCCAGACCATTTGGGCAACTGAGACCCACACAGCTACTTGTAGTGAGGTGGTGGAAGAAAGTCTCCTGGCCACTAGTCCTACCTTTGCTTACACATTACAAAGGTTCCTTTCTTGCTCTGGAAGGTATTTCCTATGGATGTCACGAAGGACAGGGAGCACTTTTCAATAGCCTCAGAACTGAGTCAGCACCAGATTGCCCATCCAGCACAGACTAGCCACTTACTGTATTCCCTAATATTTAATTCAAGAGGCAAAGACCTCACTGACTTCTACTGTACATTCTTATCTTATGGGAGCTCGCACACACAGCAGCTTTTTTTCAGCTCTCTGCTTTGCCAGCTTCCTCAGCTCCTCATCTGCAGCTGAATAACATCTATCTGATTTGAAACCACAGCCTGGAAATATCTGTTTGTATTCATATTTCATACACTTGTTTTTCTCACTTATCTACCACATGCAGGTACAAGGTGCCAAGACATCCTATCATCAGAAGCAGAGGAATCTTGGTGGGCCTGCTTCTATAGAGATCTAATTTCATGGCACTCTGATCCTGTGAACTGTAAAGCACACCCTTGGCACATGTCCATTTAGAGATGAGAGAGCCTGATTTATGGGCACAATGAGCACACTGGGTTACAGGCTTCAGGTTTTATTTACAACCTTCCTATCTGAAATTCAACAGATAGAGGGCTTTGACCCAAAAGCTCCTCCAGTTCAGCCCAAATATCCAGAGGAAGAGACTTGCCAGGAAGGCAACCAGGACAGGCAACAGGTCTCGCTTTTCTACCTTTGCAGAGCACTACTGAAGAGTCTCTGTTGACTCCTACAATGTCTTGGAAAGGGACAATGCTAGGGGGAAAATCCTGGGAGGCCTGCTCAGTCTCTTCATATTTTTGTTTCCTTGAACTCAATCCTGCCTGCTTTTTGTATCAGCTGTCCACAGAATGTAACACTTGGTTCCTCAGGTTTTCTACCTCCCCTAAATGTTTGTTAAGCACGGCTGTGAGACTTTTCTTTTCCTGTTGTCCCCGCGTGGAAGGGCTGATTCTGCTTACTTTATGGACCAATTGTTCTGAATGGTCAGAGAAAAAAATATATTTGCTGTCCTTTTGCAAGCTCTATTGATCACACAAAGGGCTACTACACAGGGATAACCCAAGCAATCCTTGTCACATGACCAGCTTCTCTTTATGTTCCTTTTTCCCCTTTTTTTCCTCCCAAAGTAGTTCCTGTTTAGAAGGACTGTCATTGCTTCCCAAATTCCCAGCTTATCTTGTACACTCCTTTTCATTGCCCTGGGCTTGTTGACTTCATACCTTATTTCAAATTTTTGGCATGACTGTCCTGGTAGTTAATCTTTTGCCAATCAGCCCTGTAAAACTAGTACCCATTTTCACTTATCTAGTATCCCCCTTTTTATGAGTGCTATCTTCCTAATGGCACTGCATATCCTGCTGAGCCATCAGCATACATTCTGTTGTCTTGTTGCATGTGCTGCATGCTGAAATTCCTCAGATTGTTGTTTTTTCAGTAGTGCCACAGGTAAGGATTAGTCATTTGGGTTAATGTCTTGACAGGTTGGGACTATATGTTGTCAGAGTGTAAACATGTAGTGAATTTGGAGTGAGTGTTATTTTGGTTTCATATCCTCCCTTCATAAGACTGCTATACAGTCCTTTTCTGTCTGAATGAACTGGTAAAGTATTTCTTCCTTAGCACTCCCTTGCCTGCTCCCACTCTTCAGTTGTGACAGAAAAATGACTCACAGGATCAGGTAATAAACCAGATCAGGGTTAAAAACGAGGGGTGGTGTGTGTGTGTGTGTGTGTGTGTGTAGTTTGGTTGCAGATCAACTATTGTGTTAATTGAATTGAAAAGGGAGCTCAGAGATGAGACTTGGGGAGGAGAGAGATTTAAACCACTGTGGTGACCAAATGCCAAGTATGTAACCATAACATGCACAGTGTTTCCCTCTTTTTCATGCACTGAGATCTCCATCAACTGTCAAGTCACTGCCTTCTTTCCAGGTTCCATATACTTTATTTCACTTGCTCCCAAACTAATATATATTAAGCCAGTTTTCACAAAGGGCAAAGGAAATAGGGTGTTTCCAACACAGCAGGGAAGAGGAGAGCTGGAGCAATGAAGTTTTTCCTATGGAGGCAGAAAACGCCAAGTCGCAGAGTCAGAGCATACTAGGAAGAAACCTGCTTTGAAGCATCTGTAGAAAGAAAGAGGAAAGAAAAGGCAGAGTGCCTGATGAATTTTTAGGAAGGTGTCTGCAGACTAAGAGATCTTATGAGATGAGTTGCAACATCTTTTTATCATTGACATAAGCATTTAAAGTTGTATTTAGATTTAGGATGCTGCGAGGACTGTATGGAAATGAAGTAAAAAGAGATCATTTTAACCTTCCATGGTATGGTCAAGTCTTAGTCTACATTGAGATTAATACCTGGGCTAGAAACTGTGCCCACAACTAATAAGTAGATCCCAATTCAACCTGCAGTCCAAGAAGGCTCTACATCACATGACAGGATTAAATGCAGAGCAGAGGTGGGGTGTTTTCCCTGTTTACCTCCAGTTCTCTGCTCTGTTCCAGCTGGAAGCCTGTTAACACTAACCTGAACTGCAAGGGAAAGCATATTCTCTTGCCGTGCGGTCATCTGTAGAAACAAGAAGGAAAGAGTGGTGAGCTGCAGGACTGCATGGTAGGGTAGTGCTAAACTTCTTTCTCAGTAGTACAACCATCCCACTGCCTTAATTTGTCACTCCTCAGACTGTGAATGAAAGAATAAAGAAACATCTCTAGTGGGTCAGGCCAGCAATCTGTCCCCCCAGCATGTAACCCATACAGCTGTAAAAGATACTGTCATACCTTCTAATGCAAGGGCATTTTTTGTAAATAAACACAACATGTCCTGATAGCCCTGCTTATTTACTGATAATTAGTATTTTCAGGCAGATAACACTCTTTAAATTGTGTGTACAAAGCACAAAACTTCTTGTACAGGATGAAATAGCAGAGAGAGCATATTAGGCAACAATATTTAGCTCTGTAATAGCTGGATTAAAAAGTGTCTTTTTCTTGCCATGGTGTGGAGGGGGAAACAAGAATGGAATTTAGTATATGACATATAGTGCTGCTTTCTAAATCTCCAGAGGCAGTTTTTCCATTTTGTTCTCAAATTAAAAAAAAAAATTCTTAATGTTCCATCTGCTGTTTTGTCTCATACTGAGACTCAAAATATCATCAAGATCTCTCTTCTCTGTGCTAATAATTAATTTAGAGCTTTAAAGGGTAACAAATTATTTTCCTATTATCCTCCGAGACATGGCAGGACACAATGGATGATAGGATTATTACACTATACATTAAATGCATACAACTAAATTCTGCCTTCTAGTGGATCTGGGTAGCACTATGTAATACTGATTTTAAATAAATGCCTAAGTATTCTCAAGAGAGCTAAAAAACTGGAGAAGTCATGGCAAATTGTCAGAGAAGTCTTCTAGCTTGAAGGTAGAGGAGGAAAACAAACACAGTCGTGGAACACATAATATCCCACAACATAATCATAGTATCAGGCAGCCTTGTCTCAAAAACTTTTCTAGGCTAGTGGCTACTTGAATATTGAACTTTTATACAGAGGAAACCCGAGTTTGAAGTTGCAGGAGAACATGGACTGGAATAAGGGAGTTAACAGGAATTAGGGTCATAGACATAATTATGTCTGAGCGAGGGGTACAATAGTTACTTAGTGCCAATGTCAGTGAAATCTCACCTGGCTTATAGTAGTCATAGACATGCACTGTTGCGGCTTTCAGATTCTGTACTTCAATATCTTGTTCCACTGAGATGTTAAGCTTCAGAGAACTCTCACCCAGCTGGAGAGAAGAATGGAAGTGAGCAGAAATGCACTGATCATCTCAAAATCACCTACATACTAACTTTACTCCTTCTGCATCAGAGGTTTTTTTCCTATCTTTCCAGGTTCTTCCACCCTCTTCCTCTCCTGTGAAGAGTTTATCCTGTTTGACCAGCCTAGAGGTTTTTGTATTTCTAATCTACAAAAGTCCCCATGCAGAGTTCTTCAGTTGCTATTACTTGAATGGACAGTTTCCTGTGATCTTCCTCTTACCTCGTCCACGTAGATTGTGATTTTGTCTGGTTTTATCTCTGTCTTTTTCACGAGGGGTACCTTCTCCAACTGTATAGGAAGGCAAGAGATGAGCTTGGTTAACATCAGTTTATTTGCCTTCCCTGTTTCACAGCAGGTTTGTTATTTGTCAGTGAACAACTGTTGACAAAAGCACTAGCACTAGCCTAAGGACTAGTCAGGTTTGCCTTCCTCAGCAATGAGACTGTTGGGAGCACACCAAGCCTTAGAAAATATTTTTCAGTTTTGGTACAAGTATCCTTGGGCTGTGTTCCTACTTTCATCACTTGTAGCAAAGGGAAAACTGGCTAGTACAAGGCTATGTTGGATCTTCCTAGCCGTTGTGTGGAACACTGCAGCATGTCATTGAACAACTCTATGGGATTCAACATCACTTTATGGAATATCCCTAAAAATGGCACCAGTAACTGCAAAGGGGCCCAATGCATTCCAGGTGATTCTAACTAGGTGCTTTTTCATCATCTCTCTGACCTCTTCCTGTGTATGCAATCTTCACTTTGAACATGAAAAACTGCACAACCACTTGTGCAAGTGGAAAGTTGCCTTGTGAAATAGCCTGTTATATCGGCACCTGTAATTACCACTCTCCAGCACTTCTTAAATGTTTGGATATTTCTGACTGAGATACATCTGGAAAATAGATTTTGATATCCTCAAGGAAAGCCGAAGGAAAAGTCTTACCTCTTTCACAGAGCTCTGAACAGGAATGAACCCTGACAGCATCTCCACCTCCACCAGGGCCATGTTACTTGTCCCACGGTCCCCTACATATCTGAAGGAGGTCAGAAGAGAAGCATATTAGATGCGGAAGGCAGCACAGCATTTCTAGGAGATACTAATGGACACTTCCAAACTTTGCCCTGCCCTAGAGTGATATGAAAGCTCAGCAGCATGTCTAAATGTGGGACAAAGGAACAAAAAAGTAGTCCACATCTACTCACTCATTCAGTATGGACACAGATTGTGCAGCAAATGCATCATGGTTAATGTGGGAATAATATGGCTTCCTGCTGCCCTCTCCAACAGTTGGAAGTGACCTTTGCTGTTACAGGCTGAGAGTGGAAATGTTGCTATTGTTCTCTTTCAGTAAGGACAGTAAGGCATGGAGAATCTCTCATCCCAGACAGACACAGGCAAGCGAAATATGGATAGGGACTGGAGTCCCCTGTCTAATTTCAGCAGAGATTCGTATTCAGGGGATGCACCTCAGGGCTGGTTCAGCCCAGGATACCAAGCATCCTTCAACATTGGAGCTCAGCTGCTGGTGCTCTGGGGACTCCTGAGATCTCCATGCTGCCTGAGATGGTTGTTGTGGTTCTGCAAGACACTACCAGTGCACAGCCATGCTTGTCCAGGCCTTAATTCTCAGTTAACAATCTCCTTGGGATCCATGGAGAAGAAGAGAGTCATCCTGTGTCTCTGATTCTACAGGAGGCTTTCATGGGGTTCTAGTCATACAACTGGGTTCATACTTTTTTTCACTGAAGAAAGAGCCTCGAGGGATCTCATACCTGGCAGACACATGGATGTCAAACTCTTTCCTGACACCATCACATTCTCTTGGTACTGTTTCCACAACCAGGACAAAGGCCTCTTCTGTTTTTGGTGGTGGGATGTTATAGTACAAAGTAGTCTGGAGGGGGATAAAACATCTCTGTGAAGTGTCCCAGAGTTTCCCTGAGTAAAGCACTACCTGTGCCTCCAGCTTTAACAGATTGGTAGCCAGTGGCTAACACAGCTGGACTCAGATGCACTTTCTGTTCAGAGATGTGCTGTTTAGCACATTGAATCAGATATCCCTGTCAAATGCAACCCAAAACTTGGAGACTCAGCTATCTGTGATTCAAGGCCTCATTCAGTCTCATAAAAAAAAAAATTGCTATTAAGGTTCAAGGAAGCACATTAGCTAAAATACTGCCCCACAAGGAGAAAGAAGTGTAAATGTTTGCTCTTGACATAGGTCTCAAGGGGAAAATACTGGTAAAACAATTACAATACCTTAAGAAAGAAGAACAAAAAATTGGAAGACGACAACTCAGCAGGCCAGATGATCACACTCATCCAAAGAGCAGCATAGGTCAGTCTTCCTCCACCTGCCTGGTGGAGACTGACTGCCTCCCCAGCATGTGCTCATCAGATGTCTTATGCTCATTGACTGTATGCAAGTGTAGCCAAGCAGTATGGCTCTAGTTACCTCCTACACACATTAACAATTAATAATTGTTGTGTCCTCTTGACTACACACTGCTTGCAGATTCTCTGTGTCATAAGACTCTCTGTGGGCATCATATGAACAGAAGTGACCCAGCAAAAAAGGTTTTCACAGAGAGTGACTTGAGTTCTTTGCTGCATGAATGGCTCACAAGTGATGACTATCAAAACAGCCAGAAAAATAAGATGTATCCTCCTGATGGACCAGTTGTGTTGGTGTACTGGAATAAGAAGACCATTGTACATATCACTCCTCATTTCTGCATGTGATAACAACCCAAATAATTTTGTGTCAGAAGATATACAGTATCCAGCTCCTGAAGCAGTGACATCAACAACACACATTCAAAATAGAAGCATGCACTCTTCTGTATCTCATTACTCCTGACTACAGATTTACTGGTCTCTTAATAATGACATGCCTCTGTAGGATAGGACAGCAAAGCTGAGACATTTCTGAGAAGATTCCAGAGATGGTTACATGAAACCCTGTCAACAAAGTACACCTGAGTACTTTCAAGTTTGACATGATTCTGCCTAGAAGGCAAAATCCTACTCAGAACTTGAGGCTGTAGTACCCATTTAAAGCCAAACATCACTTCAGTAGTCAGAGGCAAAACCTGAGAGCTTTGTTCCTTAGGCATACGCACCTGCACATAAACACAGCCCCTGCCTGTTGCTTGCACTGTGTAGGTCCCCGTGTCTGCAAGGAGAGATGCCTGATGCAGGACCAACTTGTTGTTCCTGTGCACATGGAACTCCAGTGGAAAAGCCCCCTTTCCTTTCACTGCCACCTTGACATCTCTGATGTCCTGAGGAATCAGGGCTGCATACTGAGCGAGGGCCTGCAGGCTGACAACCGTGTCCTGGAGGGAGAGTCAGAGTCACTTTGCTGTGGGGCCATGCAGGACAAGACCCAGCACACCAGTTCAGGGACTGCAGAGAACTACAGTCCTCATGGCCCTGATTCACACTCTGACACAGGCAGGCTCTATCCCATTAAGTGCATAGGTAGGGTCTATGCCACAGGCAGCAGGATGATTTCTGTTACCTGGAACGGGCAGCTTGTGAGCTCTGGGCTTAGCAGTGCCAGAGATCCTGGGTAATCCCAATTACACCACACAGAGAAGAGTTTCCCCATGGCACTCCCTTTCCCAAACACAGCTCATATACCTTTGTCTGCAAAGGATGGGTCTAGAGTGACCTGCACATGAGACATGTGCACATCACTCAAGGCACAACAACTCTTTCCCCTATGATTTTCCCTGTTTTTTTACCTGTGTGGAAGCAAATCCCCCGAAGGCATTTCTTTGTGTACTGAGCCAGCGCACAAGCTTGGTCACTGAGGCTTCACTGACTGACAAGTCTGGTTTGGAGACATGAGCCAGGATGATGTAGGCTACTGTCTCAATCATGGAAGAAGACTTTTCATCATCAGATTGTGATGTCAGTAGCTGTGCTGATGGGGGAAGAAATATGTGGAAGAGAAGAACTGTAGATCCCTGTATATTCAAAGTTAAGTCTCCAAGCTTCAGCATTTTTGCTGTTTCTGCATTTGCCTAGCATAGAGTAACGGGACCTCCTGTGCTGAAAAGCTCTAGGACTCATTTCCAGTCACTGGTACCTATTGTACAAGAACTGCTCAGTCTTTGAGGGCGAATTGCTGTCATGCTACTGGAGAAGAAAGACTACCCAAGACTACCCAACCTACTTTGCTGGCATCCTCACTATGCAGTGCATTATGAAGGGCAATTTAAAGCAAGAGCTGGGCTCCCACTTCAGATCCAAGCTCACAAGCACTGAATACATCTGAGTCCAGTTTTTTTTTTGCTGCAATGGTAGTAGGGGACTAACCAAATCCAGCTAAGAATTTAGCTTAATTGTATGAGGCTTAATTGTGTAGGAATCTTCTGCAATGGTACAAGTGTGAAAACTTGAAATG
Source organism: Toxostoma redivivum (assembly GCA_013397375.1). NCBI lineage: Eukaryota > Metazoa > Chordata > Aves > Passeriformes > Mimidae > Toxostoma > Toxostoma redivivum. The sequence goes on from VXBI01003743.1 coordinate 75,292, forward strand.
CTTTTAAATTCAAAGTCAGTTTTCAGAACAAACCCTCACTTTTGAAAGAAGAACCACCAAATCACTTGTTTGCATAATACCAACCTCAAGAGTTCAGAATTTAGCTAAGGCCCTCTACAGAGAACTTTCATTAAGTTTATCATAGTGGAAGGTTTTTTCCATTGTTCCATGTGTATTATCACAGAGGCAGCTCTGAACAAGTGTCTTGGGGTGACTGTATGATGCCTGTATCCCCAAATCATCTGTTCTGTTGGTGCTGAATATTAAATTCTGCAACTTTAAGACTGATTTCAGGAGTGAAGAGGGGGAAAGAAGAAGTGCAGAGTTTGTTATCAGAGACTGCACCAGCTCCCCCGCATTCCTGCTGGCACTGTGTTGTCTGCAGTGGACAGCGAGAGAGAGTTCTCTTTTGCTCTTGGTTGGTTCTTCTGGCTAGCTGAGGCAGAGAAACTCCCTGGATTGCTTTTTCCCTCCTTTTCCTTTTTTCCTGGAACTGTTTTGAACCTACTCTGGACTGAAAACCCAGAAGAGCACCAGGAGCTCACACCTGTGTCCCACCAGGCCTGGCCTGGGCCGAGGCATTTCCCAGCACCAGAGGGACTGAGAACAGCCTGAGTGAGCCGGGCAGCCCACGGAAAGAACTCTTCTGATCCTGTCATCTCTTCAGAGTGGCAAGAGGTTTTTGCTGTTTGGTATTGTTCAATTTTGTGCTGGGAGGTGTGCTGCCTGTTGAAGAAACAGTTTTGTTTCTTTTTCCACTTCTCTCCGAGGAAATTTTTTTTCCTGAGCCAACTGGGGAAGGGACTGCTTGGATCTTTTTTCCCAGAGGGACCTCATTCAGAAGTTTCCTCCCAGATTTGCCCTAAACCAGGACAACAAGTACTGCACTAATCTCGTCCTTCCCGTTTGCCCACTGGCTGTTCTGTGAAGCCAGCTGGCAGCTTGTGTGGCTCTGCAGTGGGCAACTCTCAGCACTGGTAGCTAGTCAGACTGAAAAATCCTCTCTCAATTTTTTTCCTGTTTTCAGCCCCCAATGTAGTTCACCACACCGTCAGACAAGCAAATGTGGGGAAGAACTTACTTTAACCAACTTAGATATTACCAACTGTTTAACCATAGGCTTAGGTGCTTTGAACACCCACTCCAGCATCCTCACTATGTTTTTCCAGAAAAAACAGCACTCTATGTTTTTCCCCAGGCTAATGAGCCAAAAGGAAGAACCAAACTCAGCACCATAGCAGTAAAGGTCCCCCCACCCAAGGGCCCTGAGCTGAGTAGAGCAGCAACAGGGAAGCAGTCAAAAGGTTCTAATTTTTCAAGTAAATGTCCTGATCAGCAGCTGAATAGGCATGGTGAAACAAGTTTGCTCTTCAAGATCTCTTGTACTATGTATGAATTGCTGAAGAATGACAGGAGCAGCATGACACAAATAAACATTTTAACTGCACAAGTTAAGCATAGATCACCTCTGCTGCTTTTGATTAGAAATTGTTTCCTGGGTGAGATAACTAGAGATTCTAATAGCTTGAATAAATTATGATTTTTTTATACAAAAGCATATTTATGAATAGCTAAATTTCCCAGAATGCTGCAATCAAATCCTACAGATATCAGACCTTGAACACAGTCATAATCTCTAGGACCCCAAAGGAACAACCTACCAGTTTCCTTCTCTACCATATCCAGGAGTTGCTTTCTCATCTCCATGTCCTTACTCAGCGTGAAGACATAAGCCATCAAAGCCTTGACATAAAGGCTTGTCTCATCTAGTGTTACCTTCTTGAGGCAATGTAAGGCATTATCCAACATGGTATCCTGAAAAAGGAATCACAACCAAGTCAATTTCTTCTGACCAAACAATATGTCATAGTGAACATCTATCCCAGACACATCTTTGATGGATTTTAGTACTAGCATCTCTCCTAGGACTGTGAAGCATGAGGTAGAGTGGTCAAAGCATCACTGACTGTGGGTTGAAAGCAAAGGTGTGCTGGATTTATTGGGATAGAGGATTGCTAATACACTGGAGGATCCACCTGTAGGAAGTGTCTGGTAACATGCTGGCTCAGAATTGTCAGACATACATGTAGTGGGTGTCTGACCCTGAAGGGTATGATGTTTTTAGAACTGTACCATAGAATATCAGTTCTTTTTTTCTAGAACAGTCTACACTTGTCTTGAAGATCACTGCTTTTATCTGGGGGGAGGGAGGACAGTGCATACCTGAAAAGTATTCTTTTTTTTCTCCTTTAGCTCTGTTATCAGTTTAATGAAAACCATTGCTTCTCCCTGTAAGCCTTTTGTCATTTTCAGACACAATTGCTTCCCTCGAGATGAGCTGAGAAAGGCAAGTGCTCTGCTTTGCTGCAAATCAGGCCATTTATATTAAGAATTCCTCACCAAGTTAAAATTTTCCTGTTTTGCTTATTGTATAGCAAGGTGGGAATGACAGAACCTTTCACCAGCTCAAGCTGGGTACTCCCTGAAGCCCCCAGCCAGGAGAGGAATGAATGGTGAAGCATGCTCCCAAGCCCTGCAGGAGTTCAGATGTGACTTACATTCCTCTCCAGATGGAGTTCCACCAGTGTAGCAGCAATATAGGCTGTTAATGAGATTGTATCATCCACACCGCCCTGCAAGCACACAGACAGTCATCAGAAAAGGACAAACACAACCACTGCTTGCCTGTCATTGTATAGCCCCAAAAACTGCATCTGAGAGAGTACAGTTATGTGCTTCTAGGCATTCTTGGACAGGAAAGCCCTCCAGGCTCACTTGCTGAATATCCTGAAAGTTTGCTGTTGAGGGCAGTCTCAGCCATGTTGTTCGTACAGCTTAGACATCCCTTCTCATAGAAAGGCAGGAAGCAAACTGTAAAGCAATTTGTTTTATTCAATATGCTACCACTGTACACTTGAATAACATTTTTATGATGCAGGATTTGCATACAGGAAGTTATGCAAGTTTACATATAAGTCATCTGACTTTGAGAAACTACAGGTTAATGTGTGTTAAACAGGTTTCAGGAGCTGCTTTTCATCTCAGAGGACATTAATTCTTGGGGAGGTTCTGCTTACATCCTCAGATATGAGACTAGAATACATCTAAAATGAGAGGGGGAAATTGAGCTAAGATGCTAAGAAGTGTCATTCACACTGACTACAAGAAACTTTGTAAGTGTGAGGCAGGTGGAGGTACAAAGCCTATTTCAAAATGTTCTATTCAGATAGAAAGCTCAGTGTGGGAAATTAATGACAGTTAGACAAGGATGAACACTCTGCATGTATGCTCTAGTTTTATTTTGTACTGCATCCAAATTTTAGGAAAAAATGTGTAACCCTTTGCTTTATGAATGTAGCAGCTTCTTTCATAAATTTGCCTTGTATTTAATGTGGGTAATTTTGTAATCTGACCAGAGTGGATTATTTGTACCTTTTCAAAGGTGATTAACCCAAGTATTGCCATACTGTACACGTACTGCTCAGCACCTAAGCTCTAAAGCATGTTCACCAAGAGTTTGGTGCGTTTCCAGCTACACTGCAGAGATAATTTGGGAGATGCCAAGCTCCAGGAGGAATCATACTTTTTTGGGGCAGTGGAGGGACAACTGTGTCTTCAGACAATCCTGTGTTAGAGTACATAAAGTATTGTGCACTGTAAGGTATGAGAAGAGGGAGAATCCAGCCAAGGTATTCTAGACAAGCACTAAAATATAAAACTATTTCTCATTTCCCTGTGCCCTTGTAGTGCCTTGGCACAATTAGCTGTGCTGTCTTTTGGCTAAAGTGAAAATTAAGAAAGCCTAGCAGAGTCTAAAACTTCACACAGAGGAAATGACTGCTGGTTTAGGCCATGTTTTTCATTCAGTTCTGGGAAGATGTCTTAGCTGTGCTAGGCCATGGGAACATGTGCTACTGTTCACAGTGCAAAAGCTGAGGAAGCAACCCTGTGCCTCACATGGGAGTTCCTCCTGCTCTCACTCCCATGTGTGGCAGCCATACCTTCAGGTCATTGTTGAAGAGCTTCCCCACACTCTGGAAGCAGCCGCTGGGCAGCTGGTGCTCCTGCAGCCAGTGCAGAGCACTGTGCACGTGGCTCTTGTCGATGTAAATGTAAGAGCTGGCCTGTCCAAAGGATCTGGCTACAAAAGCTGTCAGCCTGTGAGCAGAGCACGGAGGAATCCCATGTCACAGACAGGAGATGAACCAGCAAGGACGACACGTTTAGGCTGACAACAGCAATTCTGGTCACTCACCAGGTGTTGCCCTGCTCATCCCCTTTCCCAAAGGCACTGTAGGAGCCATCGTCGTGTTTATAGAGCAGCTGGCGCTGGTAACCTGTGACAACAGGACATGGCTGACAGTGAGCACCTGTAGCACCTAAACTATGTCCTTGCCATGGGAAGATTGCTTCACAGCAAGAGGCTTCACCAGGTCCTACAGTCAGAGCTGCTGAGACAAGCACACCCCCAGAGCTCCCCTACATCCCACAGCATCCGTGTGACAAGAAGCAGTTGCACAGCACTGCTAATGTGGCCGTGCTGCTGCTCTGCATCACTGGAGCTGTTTGGAGCAAGTGCTGTGGGTACCTGCCCTGCTGCTTTGCAGAAGGGTGACATGCTCAGCCATCTCATGGCTGCCCATGTGCCAGTGAGCTGGGAATCAAAAGAGCAGTAGGAGTGAGGGGGAAGACTTTTCCTAGAAGAGACACAAATGAAATTGCTTTTCAGCACTTCTCCTAGCCCTGTTGGGACTCAAGAAAGCACTTTTTATGGGATGTACAGGAGGCACCAAGGCCATGCCTTTGAGCTCTGAGAGCAGAATGCTATCTGCATCTGTTTGCTCTCCCTCCACCCTCCTCACAGCCTTATTGTTTACCCTTTGTCTTTCCTCTCTGTCACCACCATTCTCTTGATAGCCCCCTGCTGGGGGTTGAATAAT
>VXBI01003746.1:0-18613 GCA_013397375.1 Toxostoma redivivum
TCCCTGGGAGTGTCCAAGTCCAGACTGGAGAGAGAGCGGAAGGAACAGGTCCCAACCCAACCCAAACCATTCTGGGATTCTCCGAGCTGAGAGCAGGATGGGTGATGGAAAAGGGATGAGAAGGAGCTGGGAATTCCCAAAAATCCCAAATCCAGCCAGGCTGAGCCCCCTCAGGCTGCTCCATCCCTGGGACTGTCCAAGTCCAGCTTGGAGAGAGAGTGGAACAAACAGGATGGTCCCAACCTAACCCAAACCATTCTGGGATTCTCTGAGCTGAGGGCAGGATGGGTGATGGAAAAGGGTCACAAAGGAGCTGGGAATTCCCAGGAATCCCCAAATCCAGCCAGGCTGAGCCTCACCTCTGCAGACGGGCCGGTGGTCGCTCCAGGCCACGATGATGTCGCTGACCCTCTTGCAGGTGATGCTCCTGGAGCCCTGCAGGTCGTAGCCCTCGTTGCAGGAGAACTGGATGCTGGAGCCCAGCCTGCAGAGGGGACACAGGGGACATCAGCCCTGTCCTGCCTGGGCACCCCTGACCTGCAGGGAGCAGCTCTGCTCCCTCTGTGTGCCCCACACCCAAATCCCAGTCTTTAGTGACATTCCAGCGGGAATTGCACCCACAGCCCCGCAGGGGATACTCAGCATTCTTATAAAGTGAAAAAAAAATAAAAATCTTCCTTTGAGCTGCTGAGAGTTCTGCTCTTTATTCTGTGGTTTGGATTCTGAGCCTTTGCTGTTCCAGCTGCTTTGTTCACTGAGGAACAATCCAGGGTGCAGAGCTGGGAATTCATCCCGTGGAATTTAGGGACTGTTGGGAATTCCCTTTCCTCTGCCCTCCCTCCTTTGCTGGATTTTTTTTTTCCTTGTCTCTTCATTTCTGACATTTGAATTTGACAGACTGGGATTTGATTGAGAGACAATTTCCATGAGCAAAAGAGCCCAGCAAAATCAAGATGAAATATTGATTCCCCACGGCCAGCACCAGCTGGGGCATCCCTGCAAAGGAAAACTGGCAACTGGAAAGGAGCAACAGCACTGGTTTAAACTTTATAAACCCCAATCAAACTTTATAAACTTTATAATCCCCAATTAGCTGGCACCACACAGACTCTGACAAGGAACCTCAGCCACCTCCAATTCTCCCAGGGCAGGGCCATGCTGGGCTTGAGCTAATTTAAAAAGTGATTTTTTTAATTTTTTTTTTTTTTTTTTTTGCTGTTTCAGATTTCCAGGGGAGGGATGACAGCACGCAGCCTGGATTGGGAAAGGATAAAAGGATCTTTAGAGATCCTCACGTGGAACAGCATGGGCAGGGTTTGCTCCCCAAAATTGGGCAGGATTTTGGGAGGGGGGCAGAGCAAACAGAGCCCCCACAGCAGGAGCACACCCAGGGGCTCTGCAGCATGCACAAAACACACAGAAAATGTCAAAATGTTCTTACCTAAAATCGTTGCCTATCCTTTTGCCTCTCTCGGGAATCCCAGGGTCTGGACACAAATTATGTCCCTGGGACACACCAACCTGAGTTACTACAAAGCAAAAAAACAGCACATACAGAGACAGAATGGCAAAAGGAACATTCTTTCAGCAGCTGTCTTGGTGGATGTGGCGAGAAAAATGGCAACTGGGAGCTCAGAAACTCAACTGTTTTATTCCAGAAAAAACAACAGCTTTGGAAACAAATATCCTGCTCAGTTTTACACACCTGGGTGTTTCCTTGGAAATGCCAGCTAGGGACACAGTTTTGCCTCCATTCCACTAGAGAAATACCTCTGGAAAAAGTTGTGGGTTTTTTATTTTTCATTCTGCTAAGTTGGTTTTTTGTTTTGTTTTTCATTCTGCTAAGTTGGCATTTTTGTTTTATTTTTCATTCTGCTAAATGACACCGATTGCAGAGCCCGTTTCCTGGGATGAAAACACCACTCCAAGGTGACCCCAGAGCCCCCCAAGCCCAGCCCAGTGTGCCAGGGAAAGAAAACAACTCCATGAGAAGGCAGGTGCGTGATCCAGGGGGAAAACCAAGCACAGAGAGGGAGAAAGGAGAGGGGAAGGCGAGCCGAGGGTTTTAGAGCAAAGTCATTTAGTTGGAACATGGAAAAATTTATGGAGCAACCCCGAAAGGTGAAACCCATGGAGGGGTGAGCAGGGACCTCCCAGCTCCATCTGTCCCCATCCCAGCCCTGCCCAAGGTGCACAGCAGGGCCAGGGTGGGGTCACCAGGGGTTCCTCAGCCCTGGCACAATCCTCACTCCCAAATTCCAGCACGCTAACAGGGGACAAAAAGGGGATTTTGCCCAGGAATTCGATGGGAGTTGGTTTTCTCTGCACGTTTCCCAGCAGTGATGCTCGATCACTGAACAGCCCCAGTTCCATCCCAGCTCTGCTCACAGGGAGGAAAATCCCGATTTTATCCCCAACACGGTGGCCCAGAGGCCGTGGCCAGGAGGGGGGTGGCACTGAGGTGGCACTGAGGTGACACCAGCCCTTTTCTCAGGGCTCAGCAGCTGGAGCCCTGCAGGGAAGGGGGTAAGGGGAGAATCCACCCAGGCTGGACACACACAAAGCCAACAGCATCCAAATATTTGGGGATTGACCACTGGGGAATCCCTGGTGCACCCCCAGCTGTTCCTACAGGAGGGAAGGGTCGGTGCTTCCCAACTTCTGCTGATCCCAAAACCACTCCAGCCTCTCCTCAGCACTAACACGTCCCCTGATGCCTTTTAAGTCCTTTTCAGGAATTTCCTTGTGGAATTTTTTCCTTTTTTCCTCCCTTCCTGCTGTGAGGAGCAGGGATGGGGCTGGGGCTGTCCCACCTCTGTTTTCCCACACGATGCTCAGAGCCCTGGGCTCTCCTCCATGTGAGTGAGGGAACAGAGACATGGATCCATGGAAAACTGCCTCCTGAGGGGCTGTTTTCCCACTTTTCCATTCCTGAGGGGCTGTTTTCCCACTTTTCCATTCCTGAGGGGCTGTTTTCCCACTTTTCCATGTCCATAACCCCTGGTTGAGCTCAGTCAGCTGAGGAGGCAGCAGCACCCAAAGCAGAATTCAGCATCCCTGGGTTTGTTTTTTTTTGTAGCTCCAAGCTTTGCTTTGCCTCTTTCCACAGGCCCAGAGAATCCCAAATCACCCCAGGGTGTGAAGGAAGGGATTCCATGGATTCCATTCCCAGGAAAATTCGGCTGAACAAAGTCCTCAGGTGCCAGCACCCTCCTTGGGGTTCCTTCCCATCACTTCCCAAGCTCCAAACAAAGGAAAATTCCCTAGGACGAGGCACCCAAGGAGGTTTTTATGTCCCATTGAATTGTTGGAGTCACTAAGTCAGGAATCTCTCTGAAGAATTCAGAATTCTCAGAAGAAATCAGAGTGCAAGAATTGAATTAAAGCCTTTGGATGGATTGAATTATGTTAAGCCACTCACACATAAAGTTTAAGTTTTAGCACAAGCAAGCAAATAAATAAGTAGAGAATAAATGAGTTTTAAGTGCTTTTAGTGAGTAAAAGTCTCAGATGCCAGAGTAGCAGTACATGTTCTAGTGAGATACTGGTGTTCCTGTGGAAGCTCCAAGGACCTAGCTTCAGACACAATAAAATTATAATTTATACATTTTTTTCAATTAAAACAAAATAGATCATGTATGTAGTCTATACATAGCCTAGAGTGCTAAAAAAACTAAAATTCTAATAAATTAAAAAATAGCAGTCCAAGTTTGCATCTTAACTTGTTAAAAAATTTCTATTAAAAACACGAATCAAAAAAAGCTTTATACCATCACATTTACCATTGCTTTTCATGCCATATGCTTTTATACCTTTTATTTTACTTTTACCTTTAAAACTAATATACTTCTACAATAAACAGCTTTATAACAACTATTAATTGCTTAATTCATAAAAAAAACAACAACAACAAGCTGGGTGCCTAAAAGCACCCAAAATTCAAACCTCACAGGAGGGAAGTGCTCAGATTCCTGATTTTTCCCCCCTGACCTGGAACAGCTTCCAGGGCTGCATCCCAATATTTGGGAGCGTTCCTCAGAGAAAAATAAAAAAAAAAATCCCATTCCAACAGCAAATTCCTCCTCCCATGCTCAACCCCCCTTTGTGCCCCCCAGGGTGGGTCAGTGCTGTCACACCCAGGGATTATTCCCCATTTTGGATCAAAACAAAGCCTGGAATTCAAAATTTTGGGAAGAAAGAGGTCCCAGATCCTGAGGAAATCACAAATCCTGGAGGAGAATTTGTGAGTGCCCTTGCTGAGGGCTGAGCCCAGCTCATCCCTCGTCAGCTGGAGATTCATTAACACTAAAATTGTGTAGATAAAGCAGAGAACAGGGAAGATAAAGCTGTGGAGAAGATATCTCCACATCCTGGGAATTGGGGAATTTTCTAAGGAGAGTGAAAGAAAAGGAGGAGATGGATTCGATGCTCATTGACAGAAACTTTTGTTCTGCACCTTTTGTTTCGAACACACACAAACAGAGCAGCCCAAAGGTTATAAACTGGATTTTCATGCTGAGAATTCCCAAACGGACCCTTCAAGGTTACAGGGAAAAACAGCAGATCCCAAAAATTGTGATGAACTGCTCAATTTCTGTATTAGAAACTCAAGAGTTCTGGGATTGGTTTTCCATCCCCTCATTCTCCTGATTTTTTTACATTTTCTTTCTCGTTGTGAATTCAGTGACAGCCAGTTCAGCTTGCCACTGGAATTCACTGTTAAAATCCTCTTTAGTTCTGCCTCTCTCCATAAAAAAAGCTGGCTGGCAGGTTCCCAAGGGACAATGTCTCACTGAATTTCAGAATAAAATGAAGCAGCACCTAAAAAACCTCGGGCAAAGCCCCAGCAATTCCCAGCAGGAGGAATGCGGTGATTTCCCAGGACAGCAGCAGGAATTGGGGGTTTAAAGGGTTAATCCGTGTGCTCACACTCAGGAATTCCATGCAAACTTCTGGGAATTGTTATAAGAATAATTACAGAAATCAGGATTGGGAGCAGGGAGCTGATTCATTTCCAACCCCCAAAGATCCTTCAGCACCCCAGGAATTCCAGAAATCCAGAATCACGGAATGCCTGAGGCTGAGCACCGAGCGTGAAAGGGGAGTGACCCCGGGAAAATCCAATTCCAGCTGGGAATGCTCCACAGGAGAAATCTAAACCCGAACTTCCCACCTTGTGCTAGCCCAGGACAGCTCAGAAGATGCAGGATCACCAGAATTCCCAGAGTGTCCCTCAAGATGCAGGATCACCAAAATTCCCAGGATTCCAGAATTCCCAGGGTGTCCCTCAAGATTCAGGCTCACCAGAATTCCCAGAATTCCAGAATTCCCAATGTCCCTCAAGATTCAGGTTCACCAGAATTCCCAGAATTCCAGAATTCCCAATGTCTCTCGAGATGCAGGCTCACCAGAATTCCCAGAATTCCAGCATTCCCAGCCCATTCCCAAGCCCCAGGTGCCTCCTGTGTCCCTCAGTACCAGGGACCCCCCCTCACCTCCCCAAAATCCAGAAATTCCCACACACACACCCCCCAAAAATAACTTTGCAAAGCAGACTTTGACGAGCAGAATTCCCAATCCTTCATCCAGGCACCCCCAGGACCTCTCCAGGTGTCCAAACCCCACAAAATCCACTTTGATGCTGCTTTTTCAAACCCAAACATCACATTTTTCCCCTGGAATATTCACATTCACATTCTGCATCCAGTGCCAGAAACAGCCTCCAAATCATGGCCTAAAATTTAAAATATTTATTCTACCTGCGTTGTCTCTCTGTATTATTTTCCCCCCCAGAAGTGATTAAAGCAAGATTTCCAAATAATTTTACTGATGGTGAGCAGTACAAGGCACTTAATTACAAATTCAAACAAACACATTCCACTGCAGTTTAACACAATCAGCACCTCCCCAAAAAATCCCATATTTTTATGCATTTTTATAGATTTTTTTTTTCCCCAAGCAGCTCTTACATCACCACATTTTGCCTCCCTTCAGCCACACAAAAAACACAGATTTTAATCTGACCAGGCAATCCCAAACCCAAAACCTGCAGGATTTAAGTGTGGGTTCTTCCAGGGAGGATTTTAGCAAAGAAAACACTGCTGGTAGGAATAATTGAAAATAAAGCAGGGATTTGAAAGTTGGATTTGATCTTTTGTGATTCTGTGGCACAGCTTTAAGTGTTACCAAGAGACACAAGAATTCCTGAATTTCTGGTGTTTGAGCCAGAGCAACTGGAAATGGCTCTGGAATAGGAAATTTCTTTACCCAGCCTGTCCTTGTGTCGTTTTTTGGGATGCAGACTCAGCTGGTGGAAGTTTGGGAGCAGATCCAGCAGGGAGCAGAGCAAGGCTTTGCAAAATAAAATAAAATTAAATTAAAAAAATTCCTGGTGCCATCTCCTTGGGAATCAGCACTTCTGCAGCTGGAAATTGGGTGAAATTGGGAAAATCAGGGCTGCAAATCCAGACCTGATGGAGAGCAGGGCATGGGGAAGGAGCTGGAGGCTCAGGGGGGTGACAGGGACCATGGAATAGAAATAAATATAATTACAATTATATATAGAATATAATAAATGGAATGGGGCCACCACCCCCATTCATTATTCCAGCTGAACAGCCTGAGCTGTGCTCCATCAGCAGGATTTGAGATTTGAGATCCCAAGATGCTGAACTGGCAGCTCTGAGCCCCTTGGGACAGGATAAACCAGGCAGAGGGAATGAATTCCTAATTTATTTTTTTTTTCCTCAGAAGTGCAGCAGGATCTGCAGGTGCTGGGTGTCCAAACAGGTGAAACTCCTCCAAAGGCCACTCTCAGCAGGGAGAAATGGGAATTTTATGTGTTGTTAATGCCAGAATATTTCATTAATCAATCACCCACCATTCCAGTCCCCACATTCCCCAAAATCCAGGGCAGCACTCCAAACACACCAAGCCAGGGGGGTTTTCCAGCCAGATTTCCCACTCAGATAAATGCACTGGGATGTTCATTCCAATTAAATTCTTCCTGGCAAGGAATGCATCACTCAGCCAGGAACAGCTTGGACTCCGAGTTTTCCTTTCAAATGGAATTATTTTCCCCTGGATATGCCCCCAGTGTTTTCTGCTCTGCAGATTTTGAGCTGGTTTTTACCTTGTTGTGCCTCGCTCCCAAAAAAAACCAGAGCCTCTAAAAATCCTCCTGGGAGCTGGGAGGGAGACACGATTCAGATCCAGCCACGATTCAGATCCAGTTCATCCATTTTTGGGAATTTTTTTTCTGCAAAATCCACCCGGCTGGAATGTGCAAACTGCTCCTCTCTGATGGGGGTAATGGGCTATGCAGCAAAACGAGCAATTCCAGCCTCTCCCATAAATCCATCTGGAAAAACGCTACATCCTGCTCCCATCTGAATCCATATGAAATATTAACTCCGAGCCAGATCCCTCCTGCTTCGCTTTAGTCACCATTAAGAGCCCAAATTCAGGGATAAAAACCACAGGTTTTGGGAAGAACCGGATGGAAAATGAAAGATTTCCCGCTGCCAGGGGGAGGCACAGCAGTGACCCCACATGTTCTGCCCCTGCCACACCAACCCCTAAACACACCCTGAACAATCAGCATTACAAACCCAGCATTGTGATTTTTCTGCAGGGAAAATGAAATAAAACTCAAATAGAAAAAGGAAGACGCTGCTACCACCTCTGTAAATTTTCTAGTTTTTTTTTTTTTAATGTTGTTCCTTATTCCTGCTCCTCATTTCAAGCGATCACATCGATCCCATTCCCAAAATTCTTTTCTTTCCCCACTGAAAGGAGCCCAAAGCCACGAGCCTGGAGCACAGAATCAACCAAATGCACGGAGCCCGAGCCCCTGCAGCCCTTCCAGGAGTTAGTAAATGTTTGTGAACAGAGCACTGGCAGGAGGGAGTGATGCAGAAATGCAGAGGGAAGAGAGGGAAAAGCACCCAAACTTTTCAGAGTGGCAAAGTTTTAGAGATTACTGGAAAGTTCCAATGAGATGCTCCAGGAGATTGTTATCAAAAAGACAGCGAAGGAAGAGCCAAAAATAAAACTTACACACAGATGTCTTCTGGTTGTTGTCCTTGCTGGGCATGAGCTTCACCCCTCTGGACTTTAGCTCCATCTGCTTCTTGACTGCAGGGGTGGGGAAAAAAGGGAAGATGAGGGAAAGGTTTAGCTGAGCTTCAGGGATTTTGAAGTTTTCGTTTTAAAAAGAAAAATGGGAATCGCCCACATCCTGCATTCTTCCCTTTGGTATCACCCAGCTTATCCTGACCCCTCAAAACCAGCAGGGATTTGTTCCTTGCAGTGTTTTCCATGTTAGGGGTTTGGAAAAGGATTTGTTTTCCATGTTAGGGCATGGGAGAGCTTTAATTTAAAATTAAAAATGGGGTCCAGCTCTCTCCATCCCTTTGTAACCCACAGAAGGGAAACTCTAAGGATGCTGAGAGGAAAATGCTGAGCTGGTTTCCCCCCAGTTTTTTCTGCTGCAGGAATTTATCCCAAGAATCCATTATACAGCAGAGCTATTCCAGGGGAATAACCTAAAAAACTGCAGAGCTGGGGTGGAAAAGCAGCAGGAAAAGGCAGGAAAATAGCAGGGAAAATAAAATTATAGCCCATTATTGGCAAAGGGAAATATCCTCCCACCCGGGGGGCTCCTCCCGAAGTGTGAACATTCCCTCCCCGCTCCAAACCCCCATGGAAAGAGGAGAAAAGCCAGGAAAGGGAACGGGAATTCCATCCAAGAGCCCCTCCTTTCCCTGCAGGGAGCAGCGATTTGTTCTGTGCTCTGCACTTGGCTGCTCCCCCCACCCCCGGGGCTTCCACACAAACCCCATCTGGCAGAACATCTGGGAGCAGCACAAACACCTGGATTTGGGATCAGTCCAGAGGCAGGATTTGGGATAAAAGAGACTCCAGTGCAGGAACTGGGATAAAAGAGCCTCCAGTGCAGCATTTGGGATAACCCAGCCTCCACTGCAGGAATTGGGATAACCCAGCTTCCAGAGGCAGGAATTGGGATAATTCCAGCCTCCACTGGCAGGAATTGGGATAACCCAGCCTCCAGTGCAGGATTTGGGATAATTCCAGCCTCCAATGGCAGGAATTGGGATAATTCCAGCCTCCACTGGCAGGAATTGGGATAACCCAGCCTCCACTGACAGGAATTGGGATAAAAGAGCCCAAATCCCTTTCTGGGAGCCTCTTCCTGCTGGACCAGCCCTCATCCATGGAGAATCCCAGCCCATCTCCCCCTTCCATCCCTGTTCCTCGTGTTCTTCATCTTGTCAGCCTTTCATCCCTAAATGAGCACATTCCTAAGACAAAGCTGTCAGGAACAATTACCCACGTAACTAACGAGGGGCTCTGCAGTCGTGCTGGGGTATTTTTGGGTTTAAAAAAACCCTTTTTGGAACAGCTGTTGCAGGAGGCTCGGGCAGGGAGAAGCTCCTTGAAGCTCACCTGAGGTGCTGCTTTGAGGGAGATGCTTTTCACTCATCATTTCCTCACAGCTTTTGGCTTTCTCTTTAAATAAAGCAGCAATAACTTCAAACTCTGCATTAGCTGGGAAATATTCATGAGGAAAAGCTGCTGCTGCTCCGGTCTTCCTCACCAGCTTCAATCTGTTCAGGGCAGCTGCCTTTTTTTATTAATTTAAGAAGGGAAAACTAATTAACAGCAGGCTGCTGTCAAAGCAAATCGAACTCTTTGTTGCTTTTTACTCCAAATTCACCTGCAAGTGCAGCAGGAGGAAAAAAAGGCAGCAGGTTTTGGGATGCCCCAAAGGTCCACGTGGATGGGAATCACGGGATGTTTCCAGCCTGATCTCGAGGTTTTTATTAAATGTGGTATCAGTGGACCAAAAAAAGGACTTAGGGCTACCAAAACTCACATGTTTGGGGTAAAAATCCATTTCTGCTTCAAATAAAATAGTGGCAGACCATCCTGTGGTGGTTTTCCAGCTTTTTCCAAGCAAACACAGGGATAACTCCCCAATCCCAGCCCAACATTCCCTCCCAGGCAATTCCAAGTTCCCAGGGCTGAGTTTGGACTTTGATTTGAATTTTCAGGGGTGTGGGTTGGGGCTCTGCAGTCTCTGTGGTTGTGCTTTGGGCACGATCAGTGATGGAGCAGCTTTCTAAAATAATCCCTATTTTTGTATTCTCCACTGTTATCCAGCCCCCAGGGAAGGTTTCCATGCAAAGAAAAGCTCAGCTCCGATGATTTGTGCACAAAAAAGGGAATTTAGAGGCCAAGCAAAGCTCCCCAAGCATTGGTGAACCCAGCAGAGCTGATGGTGGCACCGGGGATGGGATGAGACATCCTTGGAAAAGTCAATTTTCCCATCAGGACACAGCAGCCTGCAGGGATTTCCCCAAATCCAGGGAGGTGCAGGGGGTGGAATGAGAGGAATTTTAAGGTCTCTTCCAATCCAAGCCATTCCAGGATTCTCTGGCATGGGGGAATTCATAATTTGGATCCACCCAGGCTTGGAAATTTTTCAGGGATATATTTTTAACCAAGGTTGTCCCAGAGCCATCCCTGCCAGATTCCATCCAAAAATCCAACAAAAATCCAACAATCATCCCCCTCCAACCCCGTGCTGCTGGAAAACCTGGATCCCAAACCCTGCAGCAGTGGGAACAAGCACTGATCATCAGTCCCAAAATTCAGAGCCCGAGCTGCATCCCCAGGAAACATCTCCTCCCCTAATTGCACTGTGTCCCTTCCCAGCAGAATTGATCAAGAGAAATTGGGAAAGAGAAATTGATAAGAGGGATCACTGCATCCTCTCCTCCTCATCCTTCATTTTGGGGCCCTAATGATGGGAGTCAGGCTTTACAAATGACTCCATTTAGATCAGAACCAGGCACAGTAAAGCACCACTTGTTTTGTGCCTTTTTTCTAATTAAATAAATAAGAGGAATTCTCCCACTCCCCTGTCCTCAAAAATCCTGTATTTGAAAATGCACTTTGTTTGTAAATTGGAATGTGGAGCAGTACTACAAAGGGCTGTGTCAGGATAATTGGATGAACAGAAACTCCTGATTTCTGCAGGGTTTTGCTGCTCTCACACATCCAGCAGATCTAATGGAATACTCAGCATCCTGTCAGATTTGAGAGATGACATTACAAAGCTCTGCCAGCGTGGCAGGCAGGCCGGGCTGTTTCTTTTAAACCACTTCATGTTGCTCTAAATGAGAATTTAAGCAGACATTTATTTATTTTTAATTTGGAAAACAGCGCTGCAGCAACAACGACAGGAAAAATCTGTTCAGTGAAGCTCTGCTCTCCTTGTGGGGGGAATTGCTGTGAAATCCAGATCCTGCCTGGATCTCTGCCTCCTGCTGGGATGGCCCCTGGGTACAGCAGGATGCTCCCAGGGGTTCTTGGAGGTGAAGGGAAACCCCCTGAAATGCAACTCTTTGGAAAAATCCCTCTCTTGGCAGCATGACAATGGATCCTTGGGAATCAGAGCCTGCACAAGCACCAGGATTGCTCAGGAGACTCCACAGGTCACATGGCAGGAGGTAAAAATCCCTTTGGAACTCAAGGCTGGGATCCAGGATGAGCAGTGGGAGATCCAGGATGAGAAATGGAAGATCAGGATGAAGAGTGGAAGATCCAGGATGAGGAGCAGGATATCCAGGATGAGAAATGGAAGATCCAGGACAAGGAGTGGAAGATCCAACATGAGAAGGCAAAGATCCCAGATGAGGAATGGAAGATCCCAGATGAGGAATGGAAGATCCCAGATGAGGAATGGAAGATCCCAGATGAAAAGGGGAAAGGTTGAAAATTAGGAATGGAAGATCCAAGAAGAGGAGTGGGAGATCAGGATGAAGAGTGGAAAGTGGAAGATCCAAGATGAAGAGTGAAAGATCCAAGATAAGCAGTGGGAGATTCAAGACGAAAAGGGGAAGGTCAAAAATGAGGAGGAGAAGATCCAGGATGAGGAAGGAAGTATCCAAGAAGAGGAGTGAGAGATAAGGATGAAGAATGGAAAATCGAGGATAAAGAGTGGAAGATCCAAGATAAGAAATGGAAGAACCAAGATGAGGAATAGGAGATAAGGATGAGGAGTGGGAGATCCAAGATTGAAAGGAGAAGATCCAAGATGAGGAGTGGGAGATCCAGGATGACAAATGAGAGATAAGGATGAAGAGGGGAAGATCCAGAATGAGGACTGGGAGATCCAGGATAAAGAGATCCAGGATGAGAAATGGAAATCCAAGATGAGAAATGAAAGATCCAGGATCAACAGGGGAAGATCCAAGATGAGGAGTGGGAGATCTCCAAGCCATGGATGGGGCTGGAGCACCCTGGGACAGCAGGAAGGGTGGAACTGGGTGGGGTTTACGGTCCTGCCAGCCCAGACCATGCCAAGACGCCCTGACACCCTCCCAGAGCCACCCCTGTGTCCCTCGAGCCCCAGCCCCTGGCTGGAGGAGGCAGCTCTGCTGGGATCCGTGCTGGGCAAGGCTGGAGCTCATCCCATCGATCTTCCCCCCGCAGGGAAGGGAGCAGCCGGGGTGGGAGATCGATAAAAGCCGCAATTATGTGCTGGTAGCAATCAGCTCCAGAGCAATTAGGGAGCCAATGGTGCCATAAAACATGTGCAGCATTCCCATCTCTGCAATTCCAGCCCTGCATTCCCACCCCTCTGACAGGGGGCACAGGGGACACCTGAGGTGCTGCCACCTCACCTGGTTAAAACACCCCAATATTATTTAATTCCACTTTCTGAGCAGGTAGGATGAGGAGGAAATTAAAAAAAAAAACTCTATGCATGGATTTCTTCCCATCCCTTTGATTTCCTTACATGGGGAAGGGGGGGAAAAGATTTTGCCAAAATCAAGATTCACCTTAATTAAAGGGAAAAGGGAAGGGGGAAATATTTAACTCTCCCAGGAAGGGAATGAAACGAATTTGCTGTATTCAACAACAAAAATAAACCCCCCTCCACAGCCTGATTGCATCTAACCTTGCTTTTACATTCCTAAAGTGATTTCCAAATGAGGGCACGGATTAGGGAGAGCAGAGAGGGAACAGACAGAGAAGGTGTTCTGCAAAACTCGGGATCAATTTAAACAAGCTGGAAGGGAAATTGTTTTCTTATAGATTATCAGCAAAGCCAGAGCCGGTCCCAGAGGACACAGGGGGTTCATAAATGATGTACAGACACGTCTTTGGCAAACAGACAGCAAATTAGAGCCACCCTAAAGCCTCCCTTCCTGCTCCTGGCCCGTCCTGATTCAGCTCTGCTGATGAAAAATGCATTTCTGTGCTGTGCTTCCCGTGGAATTACACGGCCTGTTTTGTAGGGATTTATCTCCTGTGAAATATTTATGGCCAGGCCAGGTGTGGGAAGGGTTACAGGGAGGTTTTTAAAGTATCAGCATCTCCTGTCCTGCAGATTCCACTGTCTGCAGACACCTTCCCTTCATCCCGGGGAATTTTCACTGCTTGGCTGCTTGTCTTGCCTTTTTTTTTTTTTTTTTTAAAGCACTGAAAGGAAGGAAAAAAACTGCCAAAGTCCAAAAAAAAAAAAAAAAAATGAGGGCAGGTCCCCTCTGGCAGCTGGGCTGAGCTGCTGCCCAGTTCCAGCTCAGGATGGGGAGTTCAGTTCATTTTAAACACTCAGCCCCTCCTGGTATTTATCTGATCAGAGGGAATCAGAACATTCATCCTGACTTTTCTGAGGAGGGAGAAATGCTGACCCAGACAGGAACTGGAGAAAGCAGCAATCCTGAGAAAATGCCAGGGAAAAGGCATCCAAAGGGAAGCTGCATGTCCCAGGTGTTTGTGCTGCACAGCAACAAAAAAAAAAGGTTTTTTGTTGTTTTATTTTTCCTTGCAATTTGAAGTCATTTACAGGTTCAGGGAAAGCAGGAAAGTTAAATAATGATGTGGTTCATGTGCTGAGGCCGTGCCAGCACTGCTGAGAACAACCTGGGAGCATCCAAACGGGGCAGCTTGGTGGGTTTATCCAAGGAAAATCAAATCCCTTTCCCTCGACTCCTCTCCAGAGCTTTTTCCCGGCAAAATCCTCTTTTGAGGAAACCTGCACAGCCCCCTGAGCCCAGCCTGGGAGGGGACTCAGCCTCTCCTGCTCCTTCCCCGCTGCTGGATCCTGCAGCAGCCACCCTGGGAATGGTGGGAACACTTCCAAGGAATCCACTGAATCCACTCTGCTGCCACAGGAGCTGCCCCAGCCTTGGAGCAGCATCTCCCCTGCCACAGGATCCCCTGCTCCCAGCAGCACCTGAGCATCCCAACCCCGAAATTATTTTACCCCAACCCCGAAATTATTTTATCCCAACCCTGAAACGTTTTTACCCCAATCCCAGCACGCTTTTACCCAAACCCCGAAATCTTTTTTATCCCAACCCCGAAATCTTTTTTATCCCAACCCCGAAATCTTTTTTATCCCAACCCCGAAATCTTTTTTATCCCAACCCCGAAATCTTTTTTATCCCAACCCTGAAATCTTTTTTATCCCAACCCTGAAATCTTTTATCCCAACCCTGAAATCCTTTTATCCTGAATTCCCCCCTGTGAGGGTGGGAGAGGCTGGGATGGAATTCCTGGAGAAGCTGTGGCTGCCCCTGGATCCCTGGAATTGTCCAAGGCCAGGCTTGACAGAGTTTGGACCACCCAGGGATGCTCCAAAGGTGTCCCTGCCATGGAATGGGATGGGTTTAAAGTCCCTCCCAACCCAACCCAGTCTGGATTTTTCTAGGAAACCCAGTTTGGTGGATTTCAGGTGGAAAATGAAGGGAGCAGGATCATGCAGGGATCAGCTGTGGATTCCTGGGAAAGCTGGGATGGGGGAGGGAGGCGAGGGCATTTCCAGAAATAAAGAAACCGATTTCTTCCCTGCTCCTTACCTTGGTACTGGGCGCTGAAGCCCTTCTGGCGGTGGTTGCCGTCGGAGGTGAAGTGCAGGCGCAGCCAGTTCTTACTGCTGATCACAGGGGCGGGCAAATTCATCCCCGTGAACCTGCGGAGATCAACCAGCACAGCCGGGTCAGGACGGGGGAGCCGCACCCGAACCGCCCCGGGGATTTGGGAGCTCCGCCCGCCCCAGCACAGCGCCCAGGGGCGCTCTCGGCCCCCCGTTCCTGCTGCAATCCCCAGCTGAGAGCTCAGCTTTGTCACTACAGAGGTGTCCATTCCTTTTTCCAAAGCAAAGAACATTCCCAGGCTTATTCAGTTCCTCTCTTCACGATTGGTTAACCCCACTACAAAAAACTCTGTTTTAACTCAGGAAGGGAAAGGATGACAAGAACCTCTTTATTTTTTATTTTATTTATGACCAATCCCAACCTGAGGAAGATTCCAGCAGCAGCCCTTCATATCTGTTTATAATTTTATTTCCTTTTAAAATATGATGCTGTCTGCTTCATTTAACTCCAGCTCACAATTCCTGGCTGAGTTTTGTCCCAAGTCGAGTTTTAGACTGGAACAACATTTCTCCCAAGCCACAGCACAATGGTGACATTCACCATGGTGGGGACACCAAAACTCTCATGGAACTCTGTTCCTGTTAATGAAAGTTAATTATTTTAATCCCCAATTATCACTTATTTAAAAATCATTGCAACTTCAACACCTTTTATTGTCATCCCAACACCTTTTATTGCCATCCCAACCCATTTTTGGCATTCCAACACCCCCTGCTTTTTTTTTAACGAAGGCAAAAGGATCCTGGGAATCTGTTCCATCCGGAGGGTAATTCAGATTTGATTATTAAACATTTTTGAGCAGCACATCTGACAGCCCACGGAGCATCTGAAGAGTCCTTCAGCCACCCAGAGGTGACCTCAGCTGCTCCAGGTGGGAGCCAGGCTGGAATTGGCAGCGTTAATTAATGGCAGGGGGGCTGCCCTGTGCTCCCAGCCCGTTGATGAGCTCACAGGGTGATTAGTTCATAATTAAAGCATCTCTGCCACCTACAGCACAATCCAAACCCTGGATTATCCTACCAACAGGTCTCCAACTGCCTGCACCACAACAAAAGGAAAAGTTTTCTTATTGGACATATCTGAACCCAATGCTCAGTATTTACAAGATTTTTAAGCTTCTCTCTTAGACACTTCTCTGTGATTATCCCGTGCCTGGATCCTCTGAGATGTTTTAAATCTGGGTTTTAAGGCTGTTCCCAATCATTTCTCCGTGGATTTTTTCCATCCCTGATCCCCAGCCCTTCCAGCAGGATGAGGTGCTGCAGCAATGAATCCTCTGGGGATTTGTGCCATCCTTGGGGAGCTCAAACCCTTTGAATTGGGAATTTTCTCAAACAAGCAGATTTGGGGCTGAGCTCAAACATGGGATGCCCCAAAAGGAGCCTGAGAAATTTCCCCTGGCTGGTTGTTATAAACAACCTTAAATCTAAAATTCTTAAATTTAAAATTCTCACCCCCAGGGCCATTCATTGTTCATCCTGCAGCAGCAAACTCCTCCCAAATAATCTTTACCAAATTTCCCTCTCACAGCTGTAATTCAATTGCCTGAGATAAAAAACAGACAGCAATGAACCAAAGGTGCCTGGATGAGGCTCAGCTGCTTCTGTCCAGGTCTCCCATCCCTGTTTTCGGTTTTGATCAGCACATCCTCGAGGGTGGGAATCCACTGACACAGAAACTTCATCTCCACAGACTCAGGGAATCATGGAGGTTGGAAATGACTCCAGGATCATCAATTCCAGGCTCTCCCGAGCCCCCCCAGCTGCTCCTCCCAGGAGTGACATTCCAAACCCACCCCACCACCAACTCCCAAGGATCCCAAAGACCCGGACTGTCAAAATTCCACCAGCCCAGTGAACGAACACTTGGAAAACCAATTGGAAAACAGTCATGGATGGCACTGGCAAAGGCAGCAGGAAAAATTCCTGAAGGCAAAACCAGGAGAAGGGACAAAAAATCCATCACAGCCCCAGAGAAGATTTAAGGAGAAACTTTTCCCTGACTTTCCTGCATGGAATTTTTCCTCCAGCTCCATGTTTCACTTGCTCAGGATATTGACAGCTTTGGGAAAAGACAAAAATCAGCCAAGAAATCCCAAAAATCAGCTCCTAATTTCCAGGCACATCCTGCCAGACTCTCCCACACTCTGCTCCCTCCAAAACTCCCTTTTCTCACCCAAAATGCAGCAGGAGAACTGCAGGGTGAAGGTTTCCAGCCCCAGACTGGGTGGGAAAAGGGGTTCAGAAGTTCTGGGTTAGAAACACCGCGGCTGGAGCTCGGCATTCCACGGGAATTCTGCAGCTTTCCAGCAGGAGGCTCCCCCGGTGATCGTTAGGCAGCATTAATGGTTAATTGATAATGGAATGTTTAATTCCAGCTGCAAAGTCCTGGCTGCTGGGGGTGGATCCCGGAGGGAATGGCAAGGATGCTCAGCTGGGAGGAGAATCAGAAAATCAGGGAATCATCCCGAATTTCCTAGCAGGGATAGGGACAGGGAATTGTTTTACTTCGAGTTTTCCTTTGCTGTCACCACCCTGCCCCCAAGCCCCACCTGAGGAAAAAACTTCATCTCAAACTGCTGATTTAATCCCAAATCCTTCCCAACAGCATTTTTAACCCGGGATTAAACCTGGATTTTAACCTGGGAAAAACTGGGATGTTTTCCCCTTGAGTGACACCGAAGCCTCCACATTAAACACAATTCCTTTATCCATAACAGGGAGGGGTTAATGCCACCAAAACTCCTCTTTTTGAGAAAAAACACTCCAGTGAGGCCTTCTCAACTCTTTTCTTTATTTCTTGCCTTGCTCTCTCTCTTCCCACCGAATCCAGGCATTAAATATTTATCCCACTCCCTCCCCTGGCACAATTAGTATGGCTGTACATGGCTGGCACTGATTACTCTGCATTCACGTCCCATTATCTATTTACAATCCCAATTCCTGCTTTAATTTGTTTCCACGCAGAGAGGAAGAAAAGGAAGGGGGAAAAAAAAATCAATGAAGTGTCACAAAGTGAGGCAGAAGCGCAGGAGGAGATGTTTGCACACCCTGAAATTTGATTATCATCAATTTGGCCATTAGTTCTTCTTCAAAGGACCCAAACACGAGGAGAATTCCTGGTGTGATGCTGCAAGCCCAGTGCAGGAGTCAAAGGGGATGACTAAAGGCAGGAATTCCATCTGAAATCCTGTTTTTTCAGGTGAAACACATGGAGATGATGATTTAAAAATTAATTTGAAGGCACCTGGTGCTGCCCAGAACTGGGGTGCAAACACCAGCTTCAAATAAAAGCAAAGGACATCATCAAAAGGGATGTTTTCTCTTTTTTTAATTTTTTTTTCCTTTGAACTGCTTTTGTGTATTCAATTTAACCTCTCTGTTCATTTAATCTCTGTTTGGACACCCCTTGGATCTCTGCTGACAATCCCCAACATCAGCTCCTCCTGGAGCACAAATTCTGGGTGAATCTCCCTGAAATTTCACCTTCCTGGAGCTCAGACCCAACTTTTCCTGTCCTGGAGGAGGAGGATGAGGAGGAGGAGGAAGGGAAATCCCAGCAGCATTTCCACGGATGGAGGAGCCAAGGGGAGATCCTGGAAGGATTTCCAGGGATGCAGGAGTCAAGGCGGGATACCA
>VXBI01003746.1:22683-43978 GCA_013397375.1 Toxostoma redivivum
TTTTTTTGTTTGGAAAAGTCATCTCCTCACTTTTTTTCTTTTTTTGTTTGGAGAAGTCACCTCCACACTTTTTTTCTTTGGAAAAGTCATCTCCTCTTTTTTTTTTCTTTGGAAAAGTCATCTCCTCACTCTTTTTTGTTTGGAAAAGTCACCTGCACATGCTGATTTGTTTATGCTTCCTGCATGGAAATCATTCCTATCTCTGTTTCTGGTGTTTGTTGTATTTCTTCCCCCAGGTCCTGCATTCCCTCAGAGAGCAGGGGCTGGAGGATTAAAGGTGAGCATTTCAGGAGCTCCTCACGATTTGCTGATGTCTCCAAGTGCAGCAGCACCTCCAGCTTGTCTCTGACCCCTGAAACCAAGGTTTCTCTCCTTCCTCCTCCTCCAACCCCTGCCCCAATCCCGTCCTTACAAAAATCCCATTTTCCCACCGAACCCCAGCATGGTTTGGGCTGGAAGGAGCTCAAGGATTATCCACGGGCTGGGACACTTCCCCCAGCTCTGAGCTCCTCCTCCCCTGCAGAAGGGCAGAGTTGTCACTGATTTACACTAAAAAACGAAAGGCAGCGACAAAAGAGATGATGTGGGATCAGCAGGAGGGGTTCTGATGAGGGAGTAGAGCCCGGTAATGCTGATGCTGAAGAGCAGCCCTTGCTCAGAGCGGCTCCCCGCTGGTTCCAGCTGAACACACGGGATTACTGCAGGGAAATCTCTCAGAACGAAGCAGATCCTGAACTGGCTCTGAATTGTCATTCCACGGGAGAGCTGCAAAGCAATAAATCCTCCCCTCGCCGGTGTTGTAAGTGCGTGACGTTGTTGGCTCTTCACAAATATTGGGATAAATGCTGTATGTGTAATGTTAAAATAGCATTTCTATATGGATATTCTTCTTTTTCTTCTCTCTGCTAATAGCAAAAGTTAGACATGAGTTTTTAGAGATAGAATGCTTAAACTTCCTGCTTAATTAAAATAACGGCCCGTGAACGTGTGACGGGAACCCTGCAGTGACACGACAAGTATCAACATTAATTATCAACATTAATTATCAACACTCACCGGCTGCCAAAGGCCAGGACCACCACCCGAATTAAAAAAATGATAAAAAGAGGATTAAAACCACAGGCCAAGAAACACACATGCTCTAAAAAGCAGCCCCAAGGAGTGGCCGTGCTAAACAGTTCCCAAAAACAGTTAACTATGTATGAAGGTCTATAAATATATAACAAATTATGGATTGTAAAACGGATTTAAAGGAATGTTCCCGAAGCTCCCCGTGCTCTTGGCAGCATGCCAAGCACCTGGACGATTTAACCCTTTGCTTTATGTTTGTCTCCTCTTGTCTTTCTACTAAACCTTTTAAATTCTCCCAAAACAGTGAACCTTATTTTTCACACCAGGCTGTGAGAGGTGCCAGCCACCAGCTGAAGCAACAAATTCTTCAGCTGAATTCTCATTGCTGCCCCGAATTCCACCTTGTCCTCAATGACTCTTCAAGAAAAAAAAAAATAAAAAAAATAAAAGGACTCACCTGTTTAAAGCCTACAGGAAGCTGAGATTTCATTCCCTGATAAACTCCTGCTGGAGCTTTAATTTAACAGCAGCAGGGACAAGAAACGTGCTTTTCAGTAACTTCCACTCAATGAAACTATGGGAGAAATAAAACTTTGTTTTTCCCCTTTTACTCCTTTCCAAACTCATCCTTTCCAGCCCAGCCTTGCCTCTTCCTGCCAGGACAGAGATTGTGAAAAGGTGTTTGCAATGATTTATTTAGGGAACAACTGAATTATTAACTGGCCTTATAATTTTGGGTGAATTCTTCAGAAAAATCCATTTGCAATGTGGAGAATTCCTGGAATTCAGCACGAGTGAATAAATTGTTGTTTCTGAGGATCAAGTGGCACCTTCTCACCACCCAAACATTCCAGCACCCACTGAGCATCAACTCCTTGGGTGGGAAAAAACCTCATTTTAAATTCCACCTGTGCTCCCACCTTCAGCCAGCCAGGAATTCCCAGGTGGGTTTATCAATTTCTCAGATGAGTTTATCAATTTCCCAGTGTTCCTTCTTTCCTCCTTAGACAAAAGGTGCCTGATGCACTCTGGCCATTACAAAATGCTCATTAAAATCTCCACACTATGCACAACTCCTGTGTCACACCCCAGACAGGGCACAGCCTGCCAAATCCCAAAAAACTTCCACCTGCCGCTGGCAAGACACGGGAAGGAGGCAGAGAATCAGCCAAGGTCACACAGATGGACTGGAGCAAACTGTGGAGCGCAGAAACCCATAAATCCGAGGAGTTTCCAGGAAACCCCATAAATCCGAGGGGCGATTTCCAGCCCAGAATGCTGCACAAGTCCTGGGGAAGCTTCTGGAACGCTGTGCCCCACCCAAAGCTGGGCGGAGGGGGTGGAATTTGTGAATCCAGGCAGTTTCCCGCTGCTGTCCGTGGGTTTAGCCGGTGTCTGCTGTGGAGCTGGGCACAGGAGGAGCTCAGATTTCTCTGGCACCAGTCCCAGGGCAGCCCGTGCCAGGAGCAGCTGCTCCCTGTCTGGGACAGCCAGGCCATGCTTCTTCCCAAAGGCTTACAGAGCCAGAATAAAGGATTCAGAGCTGAGTGCTGCATCCCTGCTGTCCCAGGAGCTGGGGGCAAATCCAGCACAGCCAGGAACACCAGGAAAGGGCCCTGGAGAGAAGCAGATTGGAGTTGGGATGCTCTTAGTGAGAACAGGATAAATCCAGCACGGCCAGGAACACCAAGAAGGGTTTTGGGGAGGAGCATCGTGGTGCTGGGATGTTCATTGGGAGAATGGGATAAACCCAGCACATCCAGGAACACCAGGAAAGGGTTTTGGGAAGAGCATCCTGGGGCTGGGATGTTCACAGGCAGAACAGAATAAATCCAGCACAGCCAGGAACACCGGGAAGGGGCCCTGGAGAGAAGCACATTGGAGTTGGGATGCTCTTAGGGAGAACAGGATAAATCCAGCAGGGTCAGGAACACCAGGAAAGGGGTTTGGGGAGGATCATCCTGGAGTTGGGATGTTCAGAGGGAGAACGTGGCTCTGTCTGCACCTCTCAGCTGGACAGACAGACACAGGCCACCAACAGAACCTTCTGGAAACTTCTGCATGAGCACAAGCAACGGCTGGTGACAGGCAGGACAAGCTGGGCAAGGNCAGGCAGAACAGAATAAATCCAGCACAGCCAGGAACACCGGGAAGGGGCCCTGGAGAGAAGCACATTGGAGTTGGGATGCTCTTAGGGAGAACAGGATAAATCCAGCAGGGTCAGGAACACCAAGAAGGGTTTTGGGGAGGAGCATCGTGGTGCTGGGATGTTCATTGGGAGAATGGGATAAACCCAGCACATCCAGGAACACCAGGAAAGGTTTTTGGGAANCATCCAGGAACACCAGGAAAGGGTTTTGGGAAGAGCATCCTGGGGCTGGGATGTTCACAGGCAGAACAGAATAAATCCAGCACAGCCAGGAACACCGGGAAGGGGCCCTGGAGAGAAGCACATTGGAGTTGGGATGCTCTTAGGGAGAACAGGATAAATCCAGCAGGGTCAGGAACACCAGGAAAGGGGTTTGGGGAGGATCATCCTGGAGTTGGGATGTTCAGAGGGAGAACGTGGCTCTGTCTGCACCTCTCAGCTGGACAGACAGACACAGGCCACCAACAGAACCTTCTGGAAACTTCTGCATGAGCACAAGCAACGGCTGGTGACAGGCAGGACAAGCTGGGCAAGGCAAGGACTGAAATCCCCACCAGCTGCTCCCATTCCTCATCTGCTTTTGTATTCCCACTGCTGGCACACAGACAGGCTGCCCCACCCTGGGAGTGTCCCAGGCCAGCTTGGAGAGGATTTGGAGCAGCCTGGGACAGTGGAAGATGTCCCTGCCCATGGCAGGGGGGTGAATGAGAAGAGTTTTAAGTTCCCTCCCAGCCCAAACCATTCCAGGATTCTCTGATTCCGTGCAGGGCTGAGAGTTTCACAGGACACGTGTCAAGGTTGCCTCCACACTGCCTTATGTCCTAATTAATTACATCATCCTTAATGAGAATTGAAAATTATTAACTCTGGACAGCCCTGAGTGCCCCAGAGCTCCTCAGTGGAATCCCAGAGGGAAAGCAGAGTTCCCAGGGATGTGTGGGGGGAAAGGGCTGGATGGAGGGCCCAGCCACGGTGCTGGGATGCTGCAGGGACTCCAGAAGAGCAGCAAGATCCCCTCCAGGGCTGGAAAATGTGTGAGCAGCAGAGAATTCCAAATTCCTGCAGTGCCTGCAGCACCTTCTCCTGGCTGGGAGCTGTCTGTGGCACCTCAGGGACAAGAGCCAGCAGCAGCTGATGGTCACCAGCTCCTCTGAGCATTGAAATCATGGAAATATTCCTTTTCTCAGCCAACAGCTCAGGTTTCCCTGGATCACAGCAAAATCAGCTCCCACAGAGGCCCCATGATGTCCAAGCAGCAGTGGGGGGAGCACAGGTGAAAGGAGCAGGTGCCACATCCCAACAGGGTTTAATTTCTGCAGGAATCACCTCCAGGAGCTGGAACTGAGCTCGGTGAATTCCCCCTGGGATAACGGGGTCAGTGTGGAGGAGCCTGGGCAGCTCCAGCACTACTGGGTCTGCATTTCTGAGCCACTGCACAGCCAGGACACCCCCAGAACACAGCCAGAACACCCAGAACACCCCCAAAATACACCCAGAACACAGCCAGAACACCCCCAGAACACACCCCAGAACACCCCCAAAATATACCCAGAACACAGCCAGAACACCCCCAGAACACCCCCAAAATATACCCAGAACACAGCCAGAACAGAGGCAGAACACCCAGAACACCCCCAGAACACAGTCAGAACACCCCTAGAACACCCCCAAAATACACCCAGAACACACCTCAGAACACCTCCAGAACACAAATCCAGAACACGCTCAAAATACACCCAGAACAGCCCCAGAACCCCCCCCCAGCCTCTCCTGGCAGCGATTTTCCCACATCCCAAACCCCTCTGTGTCTTTTCCCAGCCCTCCCACACAAGTCACTCATTTCCTCAGGTACCAAGACACACAAAACCAGCCAGGGTTTACAGGTTTGGTTTCATTCCAAGGGATAATTTCTGTTCTTTTTCTAAAATCTACATATCCTAGAGTTTCATCTGAAAGCAGCTGATGGCCACACAAAATGTTCATTTTACATTTTGGGATTTTGGAACAGGGGATCCTGCTCTGCCCTTGGAATTCCTTGGAACAATCCAAACCTGGTTTTTCTCCTCCAGTCAGTTTTTCTTTAGTTCAAACAAAAATGGTTATTTTATGGAGCCCTGGACAACTGCAGGTGAAGGTACTGCAGAGAGGGCAGCTATAAAAAAAAGTTAATATTTGAAGGACAATCAACACAAAAAAAATGGGAAAAAAATCCCAATTGTTGCAGTTGTCCATCAAAGTGTGAGCACCATCCTGTACCTGTGGGCACAGATCACCCTTCATTATGACAACTCTATCAAAGTGCACTCATTTCGTATTTGCTGTGTCACAGTGAAATTATCAACAAGTACAAGCAGAAATAGATTTTTACAGTCAGGAGATTAAATTACACAGCCTCCCCTCACTGCCTCTCTCATGAAAATCCCCAGAACAAACAGCAGGTGAGTGAGAACAGAAATCAAGGCGGTGTTTGGTCTGTTCTGTTGACAAATGTTACCCAAATATCAACCCCAGAGCACAGCAGGCAGCACAGGGAGGTCACCTCCGTATCAAAGAAAAGCAGGCAGTGAATTCCACCTGAACACAGCTGCTCCCAGGAAATATTCTGGGATCAGCCCTCCCCGAGCCTTCGTTATCTCACCTGCCCAAATCTTATCTGGGGGCTGGCAGGGCTCCCTCATTTACATGCAGCACTTTGAGTCACTGCTCCCAAATCAGCTCCAGCGTCCCCTGCCCTCGCTCACAGGTGGCTCTGCTGTCCTTGATGTCCCCTCTGCTCTGTGGATGCCACCAGAGCCCAGGAGAGGCTCAGGATGGAGCAGAGGGATGCTGGTGACAAAGCCAGGTGCTCGAAGTCACATCCACCACCTGCTGATGGCACAGGGAGGGATCCCTTTATCCCTTCCCTTCCCTTTTCCCTTTCCCTTCCCTTTCCCCTTCACCTTCCCTTCCCCCCGGAGTTTTTACATCCCCAGCCCAGAGAGAGAACAGGGACAGTCAGGATCCAGCTGTGACCAAGGTGGTGGCCTTGGTGACACCATGGGGAGCACGGTGAAATGACTGAATGAGTGAGGGCATGGAACAGAGAGAGCTCTGGGACACCTTCACCTGGGTCAGCCAGATAAACTCATTGTGGGGGATGAATCCCAGAATCCCAGAGTGGGTCAGGTTTAAGGGACCACAGAGGGTCACCCAGTGCCACCTCAGGGGGCACAGGGCACAGCAGTGTGTGCATGTGGCTCTGGGATGTCCCCAGGCAGGGAGGCTCCACGGCCTCTCTGTCTCTGTTCCAGTGCCCAAGGAAAGTTCTGCCTCCTGTGCAGGTGGAATTCCCTGGGATCAGTCCCTGCCCCTGGCTCTGGTGCCATTGCTGGGCCTGGAGCAGAGCCTGGGACTGCTCTGACCCTCCAGGGACACAGGGACACCCAGGGACACACAGGGACAGATGGACAGGAACACCCAGGGACACAAAGGGACACCCAAGGACACGCAGAGACATCCAGGGCCCCTCTCAGCATCTCCTCAGCCTTTCCTGGCTCCAGCCCTTCCCCATCTCCCCAGGAGCTCCTGTCCCTCCTGTCCCAAGGATCCCAGAGCTGCACAAGCACTCCAGATGTGCCTCACAGCGCTGACAATTTGTATTTTTAATTCTCTCTGAAGACAATGACCCTCAGCTGATCCCCTACATGAGGCCACTCCTTCCTCAGAGCACAAAAACCCCAGGAATGCCCTTGGCTCCTTTCTCCCAGAGGCCCTGGATGGTCAATAACAATAAAAATTTGCCTGCAGAGCTTTCAGCCTCAAAGCCCAATTCTCCCGCAGCTCCTCTGTAATGGCATTTTTTTATGGGCTGGCCGAAGGAACCTAATCTTGCAATTACTGCATTTAATGCCATGAAATGGCTGGGCAGCTTCCCGGGATGTGGGAAAGGAGAGCTGGGGTGTAATTGCATTGAAGTGGGAAACAGCAGTAAGCACTCACATTAAAAAGGGTCGGGAATAAAAGGCAACATCAAAAGGTGTGAATTGTAGAGCAAGGAAGGAGTTTAAGAGACAGACAAGGGACATTCCCCTCCTGTCCCTTTCACTTCCCAGCGGGAAAAGGAGGGAGTCGGGAGCATGAATTCCACAGGATTTGCAAAGGGATGAACTGGGAGCAGGGCAAGGCACCTCCGGGGAGATTCTCCTGCTGCACTGCAGCATTCCCGGGAGAATCTGGCAGCACAAAAAACGGGAAACACCTGCTGAGCATCCCCGATTCACAGAGACCTCCGGGATCCCTGACTGCATGGCAGGGAAAAGGAGACTGGGGGAAAAAAAAAAATAAAAAATGGAATAAAGGTTATAGTTTGAAAAAGCAGCAGAGCGACCCTCAGCAGAGCAGGAGGGATGGCAGCAGGTGAGGAATTCCTGGTCAATTCCTCACTCCAAGCCAAAAATCAAGTTTCCCAGGCTCTGGAATTCAGGCACAATGAGGATTCAAGGAACTCCCAAGGAATGGAGTGAAAGGATTTTACCTTAGCAGAAGAAAACACAAGTGGGAGGGATGTGGTTCCACATCTTCCAACCCAACCCATCCCACCATTCCGTGGTTCTGCTCCCCACCTTTGCTCTGCACGAGGAAAAACCACAAAACAAATCACAGAACAAACCACAGAACACACCACAGAACCAGCTGAGGCACCAAAATCGGGCTGAAGGGACACCTGGGCTACAGAGGGACCTGCTGGGATTCAAATAGAGCTCAGCTTTACACACCTGAGAGCACCTATACCTCCAATAAATGCAAAAATTCACCAAAATATCACCAGATAGTAACATTTTCTATTTTCTATCCACCTTGGGATTTTTAAGGCTGTACTGAGACCTTTTCCTGCCATCCCAAATCAGAGGGAAGAATCCAAGACACGAAGCTTTTAAAAGCTGGATTCCACCTGTGTAATTATGACAACCAACAAAGAAAATGCTCAACGTTTTCCTTTTATTCCTGGAATGGGAATTTTGCAGCCATTTCAGCTTCTCCCCCATCAGACTCCTCACAGATCCTCCACACCTTCACACGTCTGATCCTTTCAGCTCAGCTCTCAAATGTCAACATTCATTTACCTCCTAATTAACATCATTACGAGCAGTGACATTTTTCTCATCTTCCTGCTTAGGTTTGGGGTTTTTTTTTTTGGTGTGCCCTGATGGTTTCTGTCAAGAGCCTGTTTTCACTTGCAGCTTTTTAAAAAGTAACAGTAAAAAATTGTTATTTCCAATGAGGAGCTGCTGTGTATTCCAGGGATTGCTCCTGACAAGGAGGGACTGGGAGCGCTGCTGGAAGCAGCTTTACCTCAACTTTAATTGCAATTCATGGAGAGTCTTCTCCTCCTGTTAATTTTCCTGCCTTGCCTTCGATGTTATTCCTCCTGGCATGAAATTTTCACCCACCAAGGCAAAACTGGAGCCAATTCCAGCCCTTCATCAACAGTAATTAGCTAATGGGGCAGGCAGAGCAAGTGGCCAAAGTCTGTGAGGGGTTTCTGGGTGGTTTTGTGGCATTTTGTGGTTGGTTTTTTTTTTCTGTTATTTTGTTTTTTGGGGTTGATTTTTTGGGTTTTTTTTAGGGGGGATTTTTGTGGTTTTTTTGTTTTTTTGGGGTTGTTTTTTTTTGGGGTTTTTATTGGGAGGGGATTTTTGGGGTTTTTTGGGGGTTGTTGGTTTTTTTTTTACTTTTTTGGTTTTTTGTTTTGTTTTGGGGTTTTTTTTGGTTTTTTTTTTTTTTTTTTTGCTTTTTTGAATACAATATTATCTGCCAAATACAATCTTTGCAAATTCTGCTTTTCACTGCAAATCCAAGCAGGTCCACAACCAAGATTTAATTTGTGCCAGGACTGGTGGCAAAATCTCTCCTTCCTGCTCAGGTGTGGGTGGTCTCAGGACACACCTGGACCCCTGCCCTGATGAGATCAGGGCACTGAGAAGGTCTCAGCACAGCCCCAGGCCTTGCTCAGGTTCAGGCAGGAAAATGAACTCAAATCCCCTCGAATGACCAATTCCAGGATGTCTTTATGTGATTCCCATGATTAAACAAATACCTGGAGCAGCCACAGCCACGGGAAAAGCTCTGCAGCGTCTCAGCGTGTCCAAAGCCTGGTTTTCCTGGGCTCTGCTCCCCACAAATGATTTATCCTTAACAATCACCATTCCACGTGAAAATCCTCCAATAAAAGAGGAAACTGGAGCAATAAATGTGCTTTATTCTGGTCCCTGTGCCTGCAGAGGCCCCATAAAGGTGGTGGTGGGTTAAACACAGCTCCACATCGATGGATGTGTCCCACCCCAGCACTTCCATCCCAGATTTCCCTGGACCCAAATGACCTATTTTGATGGAGTGTGTAGGTAATCCAGGGACATGAGCAAACATTGTGCTGAGTTCAGATAAATGGCCTCGATTCAAAGTGAATTTTATAAATGACCCAGCCCAAGTGGGACAGCGCTGCCTTTATGTGCATTTTAACACAATGCACCCCTTAAGGCAGTTGGGCTGAACAGCATCAATTCCACATTTAAATATAATTCCTGGGGAGGATCTGGAAAGAACACAGGAAAAAAAAAAAAAAAAGAGGCTAAATAAACCAAATCAAGGAAAGAGCAAAAGAGTTTTATTTGTAGCTCCTGAAGTGTGGGAATTGGGGAGGCTGGAAAGTCTCTCAGGCTGAATTATTGAGATAATAAAGCACCTGCTGAAGGGACCTGTGACTGCTGGAATGAAATTATTTCATTGCCCCAGAATAATCACCAGGGCAGGTTCTCTTTGGAGAGCAAAGGAAACAAGGGAAGGGAGAGATAAATGGAATGCAAATCACCCTCTCCACTCCAAGGGACAGCAGGGACACGGAAGGAACGAGGCTGAGAGGACAAGGGGAGTTTATTTACCAGGCTGGGGCCACTGGAAACAACCTGGAGTAAACACAGCAGGGAAATGGGGAGCACCTTCTGCCCAGGCTGAGTCTGAGGAGTTCTTGGCCCCTCTGTGCCAGGATTAACCAGCCCAGCAATTACACGAGTCCTAATTGCGCTGCAATTCCGCAATTCCAGAGTTATCTGTAACTCAGGGATGGCTCCCGACTTCCAAGGCTTCTGCTCCCCCATCTTTACCTTTCAGAGAGACAAGTTCCACAGAGCAGGGGCTGTTTCATAATTTAGTACTTATGCAATCGGCTACATATGAATATTTAACACTACTGGGAACTTCAATAAATCACCTTGTACTCAGAATGAGTGGTCAAAATTTCAATTTGTTTTATTCATAGTCCTGTCCTCAGTCACAACGAATTCTGACAGGGACAGCCAAGCTCAGCTCTGCCTGGGAACGACTCATTTCACCTTTTGGAAACAACCAAACAAACCACTGGGAATTTCTTTTCTTCCCAGACAAACCTGCAGAACATTATTGCATTCCCATCTGCTAAAGCGTAATTAATGAAGGCTTTTAAACCCGCAGAACCTTTCAAATTAATGAAAAGTCCACCCAAATAAATTAGCCATGGAGTCCAAGGGCTGTGGATTTAAATAACAGTGGTTCTCCTGACAGGAACCAAGGAACAGCTGTCACAGACAATTATTTTTAGGGCTGCTACTAAACCATTTTCCCATTATCAGCTGCCACCTCGCAGCGGCGAGCGGCGGCTCCACATTTTATCATGACAAAAAATCCGAGGGCTCCTCTTCCCTCCTTGGGTGTTACAGGTTTGTAAAACACCGGGTGAGAAACGGAGCCAAAATCCTGGTGCTGGAGCAGGGCACGGCCCTGGGGAAGGGGTGTGATGTCACCACCATGGCCAGGACATCACCACAGCTGTGACATCGTCATGGCTATGACACTGTCACATCCCTCCAGCCTACAGGGCACAGGGAGGGGATGGGGCTCCTCCTGTGGGCTTGGGAGGCCATGTGTCACCACGGAAGTGATGTCACCATGGCACAGTGATGTCACCATGGCACATCCCCAAATTCTGTCCGTGGAGCATTCCCAACTCAGCCAAATGCTGCTCCATCACCACGGCCATGACATCACCATGGTTTATGACATCAGCACATCCCTCCAGCCAAAAGGGTTACAGGGACCAGGCCTGGCCTGGCCTGCTCGTGTCCCCACTGCACAGTGATGTCACCATGGCGCATCCCAAAATTCCATCCATGGAATGCTTCCAGCTCATCCAATGTCACCATGGCGATGACATCAGCACATCCCTCCAGCCCACAGAATCACTGGGACCAGGCCTGGCCTGTCCTGCTCAGCTTTGGGAACCTTGTGTCCCCACTGCACAGTGATGCCACCATGGCACATCCCAAAATTCCATCCATGGAACGCTCCCAATTCATCTCAAAATGGCGCATCCCAAAATTCCATCCATGAATGCTCCCAACTCATCCCAAAATTTCATCCATGGAATGCTCCCAACTCATCCAAGACCTGCTCTACCACCAGCACATCCCTCCAGCCCACAGAGAGTTACAGGGACCAGGCCTGGCCTGTCCTTTGGGAACCTCGTGTCCCCACTGCACAGTGACGCCACCATGGCACATCCCAAAATTCCATCCATGGAATGCTCCCAACTCATCCCAAAACGACACATCCCAAAATTCCATCCATGGAACCCTCCCAACTCATCCAAGACCTGTTCCACCACCAGCACATCCCTCCAGCCCACAGAACCACTGGGGCCAGGCCTGTCCTGTCCTTTGGGAACCTCGTGTCCCCAGGGCCCGGCACTGGCACCATCGCCGCTGCCCACGCCAACATTCCATCCGCATCCACGGCAGCGCTCCCACACCAACCCAAACCCGTTCCACCATGCTGACTATGACATCAGCTCATCCCTCCGGCCAATGGCGTTGCAGGGAGCCGGCCTGGCCCGTCTTGATTGGCCATGGGAGGCTGATGTCACAGCGCGCTGCTGTGGCCTGGCCCGGTGCCGCCCGGCACTGGCCCAGTGCGCTCCGGCAGCCAGTGCTGAGGGGCAGCACAGCCTCGCGCTCCTCCGCAGGGTTCCCCGGCAGCGGGGGAGCAGAGCAGCGGCCATGGCCCGGCCGGTGCGCTCGGGCCGCGGGCCCAGCACCACCATGCTGTTCCGTATCACCATCCAGAGGCCCCCTGGCATGCTCAGGAGGCGCCTGAGGGCACGCTCCAGGCTGCGGGCCAGGAGGGGAAGGCCCTTGGGGAAGAGCGTCCGCTTCAGGTCCCGGCGGGCGCTGCCTCCCTTCTTCCTCTTCATGGAGAGGCACCGGCAGCGGCTGCAGAGGAAATACCCGCACCTGACCATGGTGCAGACGGCCAAGAGGCTGGGCAGGATGTGGCAGAGGCTGCCCGAGGAAGACAAGGAGGTGTACAAGGAGGAGGCCGAGTTCAGGAAGGGCAGGAGGATCCGCCGCAGCGTGAGGAGAAGGAGCGGGCGCCCCAGGATGTCCAGCCGCAGGAGGGCCATGAAGAACCTCATGATCTCCTTCACCACCAAGGCGGCCAACCTGCGGGATTTCCTCCTGTCCTACCTGTGACTGTGCCTGTGGCTGCAGCTCCTGCTGTAATTGCAGCTCCTACCTGTGCTGGCAGTTCCTAGCTGAGACGGCAGTTCCTACCCGAGATTGAATTTCCTTGGGAAGTCCCAATAAAGCTCCAAGTTGTTATTGCAGCAAAGCCCGGCCCGCTGTGCTGTCCTTGGGCAGGGCAGGAGTTGGGGTTTAGGGGAGCTGGTGCTGTTGTGGGTGGCAGGGAGGCTGGGGCAGGGTAGGGATGAAAACAGTGATGACTTCTCCAAACCGGGAGTTAAAATCGGCTCCTTCTGCACAGGAGGGGTTTGGATCCTCCAACAGCAGGTCCTGGAGCTGGGGAGGAGGCACAATGGGGAGCCAGGAGGGTGCAGGAACACAGAAACATGGCTTTGGCTTTTCCCAGGAAAGGGCCTTGGGAAGGGGCACAAACTCAGAGCCCAAACCCACACAGCTCCCTGACCCTGCTGGAGGAGCTCAGAGAGCTTTGTCCTCTTGAGTACAGCCTTTGTCCAGCTTCCTTCAGGGATGGTCACAGCCCCTTCCCACGCCAGGTCACATCCCCCAGCTCAATGCCACGTTTTCCCCAAGCTCCAGAAGTCTCCAGAGAACAACTCCTGAGGAGTTCCTGTCCCTTATTCCACAAAACTCCCAAAGAGTTCCTGTCCCTCATTCCACAGACACAACTCCTGAGGAATTCCTGTCCCTTATTCAAAAACTCCTAAGCTGTTCCTGTCCCTTATTCCACAAAACTCCCAAAGAGTTCCTGTCCCTTATCCCACACAGCTCCGGAGGAGTTCCTGTCCCTTATCCCACACAGCTCCTGAGCTGTTCCTGTCCCTTATTCCACACACAGGATTTTTATCAGATCTTTTGCACACCTGCACCACCAGGATTTTGTCAGGTTTTTTGCACACCTGTAACACCAGGACACAAAGTCCGTGGCCAGCAGCTCTTCCTGCTGGGCAACCTAAAACCCCAGGATATGTCCCTAGGACATGGGTACAAAGGCTGGGGGCATTAAGGGGAAACTGCAAGGCTGCCCTGAGCTGGTACAGAGTGTTTAAGTGAGCAGGGACAAGAAATCTCACTTTAATGGTTCTCCTGCCTGCACAGCCACTGGGAGCCTGACAGCATCCATCAATTAAAATCTATTCCCAGCTGCAGCAGCCGTGGCTCCAGCAGAAGGAGCAGCTATTTTTGGCACGTTACAAATATGAAGTGGCCAGAAAGGCCCCAGATATCACCCAGCCAATTACGCTTTCCATGGAATCTTTGCGTTCCCCCATCCCTCAGCCTCCATAAACAAGTGGCACTCAGGCAAAATCAGGCCTGGGGATGTTGGAACATGGGTTCCACTCGATTGAACCCATCACACAGGACTGCTCCTGAGGAATGGCTCCGAGTTCCTGCAGCTCTGCTGCAAATATTCACTTCTACAAGCATGCCCCGAGAAAATCCCAGTCTGGCCATTGCCACCAGTCCCTTCAGCTGAAACGCCAGCTGAGAGGCTGAGGGACAACTCTGCCAGCTCTGAGCACACGATAAAATTCCAGTTATCTGCAGCAGGAAATCTTCTAGTGACAGGAAAACACGAAGGGATGGGAAACAGCGCCCTGGAAATGGGTCATTATCCACCTGGATGTGCTCCCCACTAATGGTGTGAGGACTAGAGATGGAAATAACTGTGAGAGCAAAGCACTAACAAGGAGAAATAACAGTTTGGGAGATGCCTTCCAGCAGCAGAGAGGAAACAATGATCCTGGAAGAGCTGCAGGCAGCTGATGGAGGAGGAGGTAAGTGATAAATATGGATATTATGGGGGGAATGTATCTCGGGGGCCTGGGGGGGTTCCTTCCCCTGCTTTCCACACTGTAGTTAAAACCTGCAATAAACCAATTGCAGAAAATGGTTTCTCTCAGAATTGGCACAATTTTGGCTCGTTGGGAGCCTCAGCACCTTTTTATGTGCTCAGAACAAACGTTAATGGCGTTGTTACAGACAGAGGAATGTCATTTTTATCATAATGCTGCTTGTGTTGTCACTGCTCGGGGACAAATGGTTTAAAACACCTTGGAAATTGCCTGGACAACCTCCCCTTCAGGCCAGCTGCATGGATTCACCTGAGAGCTGTCCTTGGGATCTGCTGTCCCTGCCCTCTCCACGTGGGGGCTTCAAAGGGGGCCAGAGCAGAAGGGAAAGCCAGGAGTGACAGATATTTATCCAAAGCTCTCCCAAATCCACCTCCCTGGGCCTGACCAGGGCCACAAACACACATCTGCCACCACAGGTACGTGACACACTTTGGGCACTTCAAAGTTTGGGTACACAACCCCGAATTTCCTGTACTCCCTGCACCCAAAATAAAAAAATGCAATTATTGAGCACAGAAAGCCCAAGACGTGGGTGCAGCACTCGTGGTGCCACTGAGAGCAGGGGAGCTGTGGCTCTGCAGAGATCCCCTCTTGTTCTGAGGGAACAATGGCACCTCAGCTCCCCTCCCTCAGCCAGCTCCACTCTCCTCACCCCAGCAATTTCCATTTTTGTGTGCACGAGATGCACTTGAGTGGCAGCAGTAGCAGGGGAAGCACTGGAGGGCTCGTGAACAGATTTATCTCAGAAATTTCTCTGCAGTGATGCTCCCACACGTGGTCTGTGTTCATGGACACAAGGAGTACCCCACAGCCTGGCACTGAAACAAACCCCAAAAACAAAGTGCTGCCATTCCTTCTGGAGGCTGCAGAGAGGATCTGAGCCTTTGAGGGGCTGTGTCAGTGTCCCCAGAGTCACCCCAGTGAATCCCAGCAGCAAGAAGTGCCCACTGGAGCAGGACCTCTCCTCTCCTCTCCTCTCCTCTCCTCTCCTCTTCTCACTCACGGCCACCCAAAAAGGTTTTTGGGACCAACCCGCAGCAGCCAGACCTGGCAGAAGCCTGCCCTAAGCCCCCACTTAGGAGCAGATTAATTCTGGATGGCTGGGAGGCTTTGCGGGCTCCCTGTCAGGCGTTAACTGAGATGTTACAACTTCAGCACCCTTGGAAAAAATCAGAGCCTGGAAGAGTTCTCTGCTCATTAACTGCCTGCCAAAGGATGCTCCTGCTCGCGAGAATCAATAACCTGCTTTTGTTCACAGCTTGATTTTGATGGCACCAAAAAGCCACGAGATGCTGGGAGCCGCCAGGACGGCGGCGAGGGAGCGACAGCTCGGCTCTGTGTGGCCATCGTGCAGCAGGAAGGCACAGACTGAGCTCTCCGAGCGTCCCCATCTGCACAGCTCGGGGACAGGCAGCACACCCAGCCCCCCGCTTAGCTCTGATTTCCATCGCTCATCACCGCAGGGAACGGCTCCTTCCCGGGCATCCCCAGCCGGGGATGCTCCCAAGGGAATTTTCCAGGCTCTCCCATTGCCAGGGTGATGCTCCCTGCCCTGCAGGACAGGGAATCCCCAGTCCCGGTGTAAGGGAGATAATGGAACGGGGCTTCCAAAGCGCATCACCCCCACAGAACTCCAAACCCATCTGTTTCTTTAAGTTTCCCAAAAGAAAAAAAGAAAGAAAGAAAAAAAAAAAAGCAGCAGCTGAGTTATCAGAAGTGCAAATGGAGCAGCAGCTTGACAGACCCAGTTTTGGTTTTCCCAGAATTCATCTTTTGCATTGATAAAATACGGGTTTGCTCGTGAACTTAAAGCCACAACATTCCAGTTCCATCAGGCAGGGATGGGAGCTGCAGTTCTCGTGGGGAGGGAACGTGTCAGACACCCCAGAATGTGTCAGACACCCCAGAATGTGTCAGACACCCCAGAACAAATCAAATACCACAGAACAAATCAAATACCACAGATTCTATAAAATACCCCAGATCAAGATTACCCACATTATGGTTGGGGTGGGAATTAAATGATCTTTAAGACCCCTTCCAACCCAAACCATTCTAGGGTTAAAAAAAATACCCATTTCTTTTCTACATGAAAAATAAAACTGTCATCAGACACAAAGTCCATGGCCAGCAGCTCTCCCTGCTGGGCAACCTAAAACCCCAGGATATGTCCCTAGGACATGGGTACAAAGGTTGGGGATATTAAGGGGAAACTGCAAGGCTGCCCTGAGCTGGTACCGAGTGTTTAAGTGAGCAGGGACGAGAAATCTGAGCTGAACATCACAGCCTGAAATGAGCATCACAACCTGAGCTGAGCATCACAACCTGAACTGAAAATCTCAACCTGAGCTGAACATCACAGCCTGAGCTGAGCATCACAGCCTGAGCTCTCTCTTTTTTGCACACCTGTACCACCAGGATTTTGTCAGGTCTTTGCACATCTGTAACACCAGGACACAAGCCCGTGGCCAGCAGCTCTCCCTGCTGGGCAACCTAAAACCCCAGGATATGTCCCTAGGACATGGGTACAAAGGCTGGGGATATTAAGGGGAAACTGCAAGGCTGCCCTGAGCTGGTACAGAGTGTTTAAGTGAGCAGGGACAAGAAATCTGAGCTGAACATCACAACCTGAAATGAGCATCACAACCTGAGCTGAGCATCACAACCTGAACTGAAAATCTCAACCTGAGCTGAGCATCACAGCCTGAGCTGAGCATCACAGC
Organism: Toxostoma redivivum; assembly: GCA_013397375.1. Classification (NCBI taxonomy): domain Eukaryota; kingdom Metazoa; phylum Chordata; class Aves; order Passeriformes; family Mimidae; genus Toxostoma; species Toxostoma redivivum. Next base: position 40,031 of record VXBI01003746.1, read on the forward strand.
CTGAGCTCTCTCTTTTTTGCACACCTGTACCACCAGGATTTTGTCAGGTCTTTGCACATCTGTAACACCAGGACACAAGCCCGTGGCCAGCAGCTCTCCCTGCTGGGCAACCTAAAACCCCAGGATATGTCCCTAGGACATGGGTACAAAGGCTGGGGATATTAAGGGGAAACTGCAAGGCTGCCCTGAGCTGGTACAGAGTGTTTAAGTGAGCAGGGACAAGAAATCTGAGCTGAACATCACAACCTGAAATGAGCATCACAACCTGAGCTGAGCATCACAACCTGAACTGAAAATCTCAACCTGAGCTGAGCATCACAACCTGAGCTGAGCAGGGCAGGGCTGCTCCTTCCCTCGGTGCTCTGGGGCTCTCCTGGGAGGATGAAGAGCTCTCAACACCCGAGAGCACAGATCCGAGCTGCCAAGGCAGCAGAACAAGAACTGCACAAGGGCAAAATGTCCTTTTTAAGAAGCCTCTGTGGGTGACCTTAACACAACGTGAAGTCTTTCCAACTGCAGACACTCTTGAGTGCTACCAGTGGGTTCTGCTTTATTATTTCTGCTTTTTAAAGCTGCTTTCTGTCTGCCCTTTGCTGCTCCAAGCTTCTCCTCCTCTCCCAGCTCCTCAGAGATCAATCTGCACCTTCTCCACTCAGCTGATGTGAGCTGTGTCACTGCTCACTATCATTCCCTATTTCCATGGGTCTGATCACATTAAAAAATCCTTAAAAAAAAATCCTTAAAAAAAAGGTCGGAAATGAAGCAGAATTCTGGGAAAGACAGCAGACAGCAAAAAAAAAAAAAAAAATATCCACAACGTGGGGCCAGTGATGTTCTGTGGCTGCATTAATGATGTGGAGATGGGACAGAGCCCTGCAGGCAGCACAAACCTCTGGGAGCAGCTGAGGGACCCCAGGGGCACATTCCCATCTGAGAAAAAGGGGGGAAAAGGGGAAAAAGGGTGGAAAAGGGGGAAAAGGGAGAAAAGGGGAAAAAGGGGAGAAAGGGGNAAAACAGGGAAAAGGGGGGAAAAGGGGGAAAACAGGATTAAGGGGGAAAAAGGGGGAAAACAGGGAAAAGGGGCAAAAAGGGGGAAAACTGGGAAAAGGGGAAAAAGGGAGAAAAGGGGGGAAAGGGGAAAAGGGGGGGGGGAAATGGGGAAAAGGGAGAAAAGGCAGAAAAGGGAAAAAAGTGGGGGAAAGGGGGAAAATCCTGTCCAGTTCAGAGGGAAACATCTCGTCCTGCCCCAGGGGAGGAGACATTCCATGGAGCTGGCAGAGCCCTGAGGTCCTGAAGCAGGCAGCAGCACCCTGGGCTGGAATTCTGTGGGATCCCACAGGTTCTGGGAGGGTCTGAGCATGTTTTTGTGCAGGATCTCCCTGCTCAGCCCAAGCCAGGGCACCCTACAGGAGCCTGCAGCGAGGGCAGCCCCGTGCAGTGACAATTTTATTTGTGCTGCTGCCTTTAAATCACAGCCTGGTGCAGCCAAATCTGCCAGGAAACTCCCAGAATTATCCAGAGTTGAGATGAACTCAGCTCTCTCCCTTTTCAATCAATAAAGTGCCATTAAGAGCCTGTTCTGTTGCTGATGGTGTTTGAGGAGTGCAGCCCTGGCTGAGCCTGCTCCAGATTTTTTTTTTTTGTGTTCAATCCACCTTTGCTGGGAAGAGTCTTCAAAGCACCAACTCTGCAAACTCTGACCCCTCCTCACCTGCAAATCCAGGGGAATTTCAAAGCTCTGCCAGGTCAGGTTCTGGTCTTGGATTCCACGCACCCTGAAATATTTCCCACTGCTTTTAAAAACTGGGATCACAGGGAAAATATTCAAGGGGAGTAAGGAACATGAAAATTCACAATTCCTAATGTTCCAGGCTGGTTGATGTGCCAGTCAAGGAAACCTTCAAGCTTCAGGATACAACCAGGAGCCCAGCCAAGGCTTTTACATGCCCAGAGCAGCTTGTTCTGAGCAACATTTTTAGAAGGAAAACCTAAAAAAATCCAATTTGGAATCTCCTGAACTTCCCACCAGGAAATACCTTGGAGTCAGTGGAGCCTTGCTTGTCTTTCCCAGAGATTTGCTGCAATCTTTCCGAGATTTAGGAAGATGGATTCTTGGCAGAAAAAACAAAATAAGTTACTTTCCTGGCAACTTGCTAAAATCAGAACTTGCATGAAGGAAGAGGAAAAATGCCAAAAGCAAAGCAAGGCCTGGCATCCACAGCAAATGCAGAATCCGTGAGTTTGTCCCTTTGGACTCAATTAGTCCAAATTTACAAAGAATGACACCCATAAAGATGTTAAACATTAACAAAACTTCTGCTAACTCGCTTCAAAATGAATTTTAATTGCAAGCTGTTTGATACATTGCAAAATTTAATGAGGGTTTTATTCTGCCCACAAAAATTCCGATATATTAATTTCAGGCTAAAAATCTATAGTTCCTTAAAAGCCTGAGAGAAAAAATAATCAATGACAGAATGTTCTAAATGCCAATCTCTGAGACTGTTCTGCCTTTGAGCTTCTGGGGGGGGGGGCAGATATTGAGCACAGCCCCTCCTGCTCCAACATTTCTGCTTTTAAATGGCTTTTTGAGGGAATGTGGCAACACAGATCATGGAATTGTTAAGGCTGGTAAAGACTTTTAAGAGGATCAAGTGCAGCCATCAGACTCGGGAGCTTTTTCTCTCTTGAGCTGGAGATGAGGCTCAGATCAGAAGGTGAAATAGCAGAGTTTCAGAGAGCAGCAGATTTTTGTTGAGCTTGCCTCAGCCTGTGCACATCAAACGGGGAGAGGAGAGGGAGAGGGAGAGGGAGAGGGAGAGGGGGCGAGGGAGGGCGGTAAAGCGAGCAGAGNCAGGGGGGGAGAGAGGGGGGGGGGGAGAGGGAGAGGGAGAGGGAGAGGAGCTGCCCAGCCCAGGGGCACTCCCTGGATCAGGAGCCCCTTTCCAAGCACAGCTCACAGCCAGGGATCAGGGATCAATCAGGGATCGATCAGGAAACATTCCCAAATCCCAGAAACAGGGATCCAGGCACTGCTCACCTGCAGGGAAATGCAAAACCCAGGGAGGTTTCACTGGGAACATTCCAGTTTGCACTGGGACAGCAGAACTGGCAGCACCAGCAGCAGGTGTGGGCACCCACCTGGGCACGGGACACACCTGGGCATAGAACACAGCACCCACCTGGGCACAGGACACAGAATCTACCTGGGCACAGAACACACCTGGGCACAGCTCCCACCTGGACATAGGACATAGCACCCACCTAAGAGTAGCACCCACGTGGGCACAGCACCCACCTGCCCAGGACCTCCCTGGGCACGGAACACACCTGGGCACAGCTCCACCTGCCCAGCTCCACCTGCCCAGCAGCAGCAGGGAATCCCCAGCAGCAGCAGAGTCCCACCCCCTCTGCTCCACCCCAGCCTGGTTCTCCCGGGCAGGACCCGCAGTTTGGGGCTGGGGGAGTTGGAGCAGCTCTTGCCCCGTCCCTGTCCCTGTCCCTGTCCCTGTCCCTGTCCCTGTCCCTGTCCCTGTCCCCGTTCCTGTCTGTCCCTGTCCCTGCCCCAGCCCCTGCCCCGTTCCTGTCCCTGTCCCAGCCCCGCCCTCCCAAACCAGCTGTGCCACCCCCAGCCTCCCCTCACCCATCACTGAGCACCTTTGAAACCTCTTTCAAGATTTCCCTTTCGTTTCTCCTTGCCTTTGATTCACTTCCAGGCTACAGAAATTCCAGTGTGGCTTTGAACAAATATCCTTTGGTTTTAAACTCACACAAAGCATCTGTGACTGGGCAAAAAAACCCAAATCCTCTCTGAACACTCCCCTTCCCACAGGGCACTGCTCCAGGATCAATGGGGGTAATTTATTCTCTGACATTACACAGGGAACAACCTGATTTCCAAATTCCTTCGTGCCAACTTCCAGCCTGAAGCATTTCTGTTATTTTTTT
>VXBI01003748.1:0-19369 GCA_013397375.1 Toxostoma redivivum
GGGTTGTCGTGGAGCCGCAGCCCGCGGCGGAACCGGGAGCTCCGAGCGCGCCGGCAGCGGAGGGACACGGAGCGAGAGAGTAGAGTAGGAGGAGCTGCCTCCGCCACAACAGCCGCCCGGGGTGGCGGGTGGTACCGGCAAAGCGGCCACCGGTCAGGAACGATGAGGCTCAGGCACCGCATCGCTCTGTGCGACTCCCTGGAAGGAGGTTGGAGTGGGGAGCGACCGATGCCTGCCGTGAGAGGACCAGAACTGGCCTAAAGCTGAGACTGGAGGAGTCAGATCAGATACTAAGAAAAACCTCTTCACTGTCGGGGTGGTCAGGCACTGTACCGGCTGCTCAGGGAGGTGGAGTCACCGCCTCTGGAGGGCTTTAAGAGGCGCCCCAATCTGGCGCTGGGTGATGCGGTTGCGGGGTTACAGCGGCGGAGCTGGTGGGGGGTTGGACTGCACAGACTAAAAGGTCTCTCCCAACCTTGATGATTCCGTGATTTGTGACAGCTACCCGGGAGGAGAACGGCCGAGCGGAGCTGCCGGCCGCGGCCGCGGGTGGTATCTGTCGCGCAGTGAGCAGGTGGGCGTCATTTCCACCTAATGGGACCGCACTGAAACAGCCTCGTTCTGTTTGTAAACACATCCCCATTTCTTTAGCGGTGCAGACATGAGCACCAGGGACAATCCAACCCTGGGCCTCTCAAACATACCAGATGGCAGAGGCAAGAATGCTCGAATTTATCGTTCACAATCTTTACTAATAATATCCATCCGAGCTTTATCTTTAGTCACACCAAAGTTTTACCAGTGCAGTTTCCTTTTTGGACACAGATATACACGACCTCTGGTTTCCAGAGGAAAAGATAGAGCCAGCAGGGAAATACATGAAGAATTATGTTGCAGGGATATGAGCTATCTGTCAAACAATAAGTCTTAACACTGTCTTTGTTTTATCTTAGTTTAATTTGCTCTCTAAAGCACCCTATCAGTGTACTTGGGCAAGCCTCCACCATGATAAATGCTATGCAATCACATAATTCAAACCCCACACAACATACCAGTCCATACCTTATCCAAAGCCCTCCATACTAATTATAATTTTAAAAAAGCCATGAATTCTTTATGTAGCCTCAAGTGGAGAGTGTGGAACTAGCAAACATGGTACTAGAAATTTAAATAAACATCAAGACTGGTCTTGGTAATTTAGGCAGGTTACACTGAAAACCTGATTTATTTTTTTATAAAGGACAATTAATACAATTTCATCCAACAGAAATATGGTAAATAAGCTATATACACACATAGAAATAGTGAGGTGAGCAATAAAGAATTGCTAGTAAGTCAAAACTCAGAGCGAAGCAAATGAGAAAACTAGCACTGAACTCCAGTGCCAGAGGTGGGAACAGTCACCTCCATGGGAGTGAGAAATAATTTAAAACATCTTCATAGTTCATTTTATGGACAGTGAAAGTAATGTACCAACACCTCCCTTCACCAGTGTTTTCTTGCAGTGCCACGCAAGCATGTATGCTGCATGTACAGATCAATGTGCTGTAAAAATCTTCCCTGATCTACAAATTAGAACTGTACCACTAATTACATTAAATTCAATTAAAAAGCCAATCAGAGTAGCTTAATAAAAACTTTAGTTCATGCTTTTTCATATTTGTTTACTTACCACAAATGTGCATGTCACAGATTCAGCAGTTGATAAATAAAGCCAATTTTTAGTCATTATTATAAACTACAGCCAACAAATTCAACAGTTCATTCTTAGGTACCTCTAGTCCTTAGAAATTCCCACTTCACCAATACGTGGAAAATTTTGTCCCTGTTTGAACATCTGATGTTATTCCTGATGTTCGTGCTCTTGTCCTGGGATGAGCCACCGGATGCTCTCGGTGCGAATGGTGGCATACATGACAAAGCCAGCCAGGAAAAGCACAGAGAACAGGAGCAGCCAGTCTATGCCCTTCGTCAGAACACTTGGCAGGGGCCCTTCCCAGTCTTCCTCTGTCACAGCCACATCGATTTTAGCTTCTATCCCTAAAAAACAAAGTACAACATCATAATCACTAAATTGAGAAGCTAGTTCTGTCTGGAGCTTTGTTCCTGCTCTCAGACTAAGGCTCAAACACAGGCTCAAAATTTTGCTGAGATGCCCCTTGTACATTAACATATACCCATTTACTTATATAAAACATACACTTTATTTACTTATATAAAAACTTAGTAATTTTTATGTATATTTGCATAACAGAAGAAGGTTTGTTCTGTCTTCCCACAGCAAAACCTTGGATAAGTGGGGGGGGGGGTTCAGTGCATGGAAATTTAGAGTCTTTTCAGGAATCTGATTTTTGTGCATTTCTGGAAATGAAGATCCACACAGCACTTCAGTGTGGATTAGAAGAGAGCTAGCTGGGTGGAGAAGAGAGTTTAATTTATTTCATTCTCAATTAAATCTTTGGGCAGGAAGATATGCTCCATCCTTCTGGCAGCCTCTCTAGCTACTCACTGTTCCCCCTCTTCTGTGACAGCAGCTCAAGAAGCTGAGTTTCTGCTCTCAGCAGAGGCTGAAATCCAGCTCATGGCGACAACTGATTAAGTGAACCTCTGCTGGGTTAACTCTCAGGGTCTTTATGACATTCATTTTAAAGAACGCACACAGGAAAGCCAAATTTGGACCTTAAAGCCAGTCTTTTCTTCCCACTGACAAACCAGGGCTGATTTACACACCTGTCTGGTTAAAGATGAAGTCTTTCAGGGTTTCCAGTGTTCTGTCTGTATGATTAAATCTAGCCATAGGTTTAGCACCTTGGAAAAGGAGGATATTTGGTACAGCCACAGTTCCAAATCTAGTTGATAAACTACATAAAGAAGAAACAAAGCATGAAGAAAATTCAGTCTTCTGGGGGAAGAAATAAACACAGTCACAATACCAAAAGTGTCAGTTTCACTAAATAAAATTGTCACTTTATGTAGAAAAAAAAGGCACTCCTGTTTTTAAAACTCAAAGCTAACAGAAATAAACTGCAGCTAGAGCATAGAGAGTGTAAGTTACCTGCTGTGCTGGGATGCATCTAGTGCCAGGAAGCGAAGAGTTGGAAATGCTCGGGGCAAAGAATTAAAATGAGGTGCCAGGCTGGCAGAAAAGCGGCACCACGGTGTATAGAACAGGACCAATGTACAGTCACTGCTGTTTGGGTTCAGGAACTCCATCAGGTCCTTGAAGAAAGCATGAAAACAAACATGGACAATTACACATTTAACAGAATTAAATTCTGTGTAGGGATGCAGCATTCAGCAATTGATTAGATACTTGGCAGTACTGATCAAGCAGATGCACTTTTTAAAACAGGTAGAGAATTGTATATAACCTTTTTGAAAGGTTGTTCTAGAAGTTTATTCCTTAAAAATATACATACACATAACCATTACAAGAAATGAGCTGGCACTAACTGCCATTGACTATTTCCAAGACCAGTCCAAAGAGCAGGCACACAGATAAGAAACAGAGGCACATGAAGCAAGCTGTAACTCCATTTTTTTTCCTGCTCAGAATGGCCCAAAAAGCCTCCTTGCCCTATATTTTCTTCGGTAGAACTGAGGACGTTACACAAGGAAATTCACTAAGTCAAGCACTGAAAGCACCAGGCTGACTGGGCACCCTCACGCGTTCACACCAACATCGGGCAGTGCGCGGGCCACCCGCGTACCTGGGACACATTCAGGATCTGCAGCGTGAAGCGGTCGATGCCCGTCACGTTCCTCTCCTCGCAGTTCACCTTGGGAGCCTTGGCGCTGTCGGTGCCGTTCTGCTCCTCAGCGGGCGCGGGCAGCACGGGCTCCAGCACGGGCTGCTCCCGAGCCTGGGCGGCCGCGGGGCCGCTCCCCGCCGGCCCACACGCATCGCCCGCGGCCGCCCCATCGCAAGCCCCCTCCGGGCCGCCGCTCACCTCGGCCGGCACCGCCGACAGCAGCACGGGCTGCTCGGCCAGGGCCCCGCTGCCCAGCATCGCGTCCGCCATCTCGGCCGTGCGGTACCGCACCGGCTCGGGGCCGCCCGCGCTCCGTTCCGCCGCCGCCCCTGCGGGGAGACAGAGGGACGGAAGGAGATGTCAGTTCCGCGCCCCACCCGCTCGGCGACCGAGCACCCAGAGCCCCTCGGTCGCACCTGCGGGAAGGGTCGCACTGAGCCAGGCCAGCGCCAACAGCAGCCGCCGCATCCTCACACACGGCCCGGCCGCCGCCGTCGCGTCTCCCCGGACAACGACCGCTTCCGCCGGATCCCCGGGACACTTCCAGTTCCGCTGCCGTTCGTATTTCCGTGGGAAGGGCCCTCAGGGCGTGGCGGTGGTGATGCTGAGACGAGCTTGCGCGCAGCCGGGCTGAGCCCTGCTCTTGTTAGGTACAAAGCGGCTGGGTTTAACCGAGTTTTCTCGCGGCCCTGCTGTACTCCTAATTGGGAGTGTTCAGCCGGAAGAAGAGAAGGCTTCGGGTGACCTAATTACGGCCTCCCAGTATCTGAAGGGAATTTACAGGAAGGATGGGACAAGACTATTTACAAGCGCATGTTGTGACAGGACAAGGGAGAACGGTTTAGATTAGATATTCGGAAAAAATTCTTTATTCAAATTATTTTAAGGAAAAACTTACTGTGAGGATGGTGAGGCCCTGGCACAGGTTGCCCAGAGAAGCTGTGCCCGCCCCATCCCTTGATTGTTCAAGGCCAGTTGGGATGGGGCTTAGAGCAACTTGGGATTGCGCAAGGTGTCCCTGCCCATGGCAGGGGTGTGGAACAAGATGCTCTTTAAGGTCCCTTCCAACCCAAACCATCCTATGATTCTGTGACCCCGCCTTGCAGGGCTGAGCCCACACGGTGTGACCGGAGCCGCTGCCGGGGCCGGGTGTCGGGCTGCTGATGCTGCCGGAGGCATTTCACTGTTGATTTAAATTTGTTCAGGTTGGAAATTACTGCAACGAGGCAAGTGCCATCCCATGGCTTCGGCAGGCTGCTGTGACTGAGGAGTGACTGAGAACACATAACGCACCCTGTAACTCATCCCAAAGCCTGTTCTGTTACAAGCCAGTGTTGCAGCCCCAGCACTTCCTCACAGCCGCAGCTGCCTGGCACAGGATTTGCCTACTACCACCCTCGTTAGGGAAGCACGCTCACGTTCGGGAGTTTTTTGCACACTAACTGTGCCTCAACCTACAGCAGGCTGGGGTAAGGGTAAAATGCAGCAAACTAAAGGCGTACTTTTAAAACTAGGGAGTTCTTGTCCACCGACTTATCAACCGAAGCTCCCAAGCAGAAAAGCAAGGTAAATATTCCCATATTCCTTTCTAGGAAATTACATTTTTCCTGTTGCAGAATTAGTTTTTACTTTGTTTCAGTTTAATAGCGAAGCCTCAAGACTATTTGGGGCATTTTGAAAATGAACACATTACTTCAAGTGCTGATATAGTTTTTTGAACACACTTCCTTAAAACTGCCAGCAGTGCACAATGAGACTTTGCCAAAACTCTGCATCTGTCAAAAACCGATAGTTATGACCTAGGGGAGTATGAACCATGCTGGACATGGCATAAACACTGGAAAAGGGCAGGAAAAATCAAGTACGTTTATAAGTGAAGATAGGGGTAATTTATTACAGAAATTGGCTTTGTTTTTACTCAGGTGTACTTCTCTGTGTCATTCCTTACAGCACACATTTTCTCACTTGAAGCTTTTTTCTTCCCAAGTCCAATTTGCAAAATCACTAATAATGAGGACATAATGGTCTAAAAATAGAAAACATGAGGTTTGCACATAGAGGGAAAACATTTAATTAGATCGGCTGATACAGAGCAAGCCTGAAAGGAAAAGCACAAAGGGAATCCAAACTGGTGCAGACTAGCAAAGAGCAAACTGCCCCATTCCCCCTTCTCCTTATGTTTTAGTCAAAACAGCATTTTCAACTTGAAAACAACTTCTTACTGTGAATTTAATCCTAACATAATCTCCTTCCTGCCATACCACAAATCAAAATGGTACAGGTTTTTTATGGTGACTGTAAGTAATCCGTGTTTAGCAGGTACGACATGACTAATTCATATGGTACTCTTTGTGCTACTTAAAGAGGTCACACCAAGGAGGTACAGAAACATTAAAGTGCCAGTCCAGCCCCAAAACAAGCCCTGGTGTCTCACCATACACATAACTGAGGTTACAAAAGACAGAACCACTTTAAAGACTCCTTGAAGATGTGCAGCTTATGTAGCTGATACCCCAAAACAGCGCCAGTCTGCCAGTATGAATAAATCCTGAACTGGCCCTGTCATGAGAAACCACACCCAGCCTCGTACACCAGCTGTGCACTGAGGCACAGACTCTCTGCAGCTTCCATCCTTCCATTCATTCCACGGCAGAGAACACAGCAGCCATGGAAGAAGTCAAGCAACTTCCAACACATCTGAAAAGGCTGTATTCTGGTTTGATACAATTTGTGACTGATATAATATCTAATTAAGGTTTCTTAATCTGAGGAAATCTTAGGGTTTCCTCACAACAAATAAAATAATGCATGTTGCTCATGCAATCATGTCCAGGAACTGAGATTTTTAGACCAGTATGTAGCAGACTGTTGTTGAACTCTGTTCTGAACATATCCAGTCACCTTGAAAGCCAAATATTTAGAATTATCAGGATGGCCAACTAAAAAAAGCCCCAAAACCAACCAACCAACCAACCAACCAACCAAATGTCCTTCTCAGGTAAATTCAAAGTCTGAAAAATAACAGCAACTGACATTTGGAATGTTCCAACTCCAGATGTATTCAAGCCCTTTGAAAGCTTACAGAAAAGAAAACAAAGGGTGCTGGAGAACAAGCAGAGAATGCAGGCATGGAAGTATGGACTGCAGCTTCTGGTGGATAGGACTGACTGTTCTTCCCCAAAATTACTGAAAAACTTCAGTAAAAAGAAAAAAATTTAAAAGTGTTGAGTGGCAGAGTACATCTTACCAACACAGATAAATTGGAATATTCCTGGAATACAGGGATAAATAAATCTTATTAATCACAGAATAATGAATTATGACCACCATTCCATGAAAACTTTATTTATAGAGTACTTTCAAATTGATTTCCGTGTGCAACAGAGGAAAAAGTTAGCAGCTGACTATCCATACAAGGTTATAGCTCCTTTCCTCCCCTTTTCTCTTGAGTGAGAGGATAAGAACAATTAAGTTGCTGTCACACTGTTTTCAATTCATTAAAAAATAAGCAACATTCCTACATCTCCTGACACCTTGCAACTCATAGTCTTTTTGCCTTAATGCAAATATATGTAACATGCCTGTAACAAGCAGGTAACGCTGTCAACTGGCATCTTTAGCCAGAATTTAAAAGATTAAAGAAAAAAACAAACAGTGAAAAATGGTTAAGTTTTAAAGTATTAACTTTATTAATAAATATACATCCATATGATGATGTAAATACAGATCATGAACACTACTCCATTCCCATACACATAATTGCACACGAGTAGCTCAAGTTCATGGACATAAAAACATACACAGTATCTAATCAGGCTTTTTACAGCAGAGGACAGGGTGCTGATACTAGTTATTTAATAGATTACTGTTACCCCCAAAGTAAACCTGTGGAAAAGAAAATGAAGAGAGATTGAAGGAACAGAAAGTGGTTCAAATTTCAGAATACAGATTCTTCTATTTCAAAAAAAAGTCACAAGGAGAAAGGTCTAGTCTCTACTAAAGTCATAAATATATTTAGCGATGTTAAAATATATGCATTAAAATAGAGAAGAATAAACTTTCTGTAATCAGAAATGAAGTTTGCCGTTCCAAGTATTTATGATTGTTATCAGCTGTTTTAACTGTCAACTCTAAGGGTAGCATGAAATACTATTATACATATAACAAAGAACAGCAGAGTCACAGCTAATGAAACCATTGCACAAATGACTTCACATTGCTCTGCCTTTTAAAGCTCTTCAAAATGGGGGAGGGAGTTAAATTCTCATCTGAATTACTTGGTGTATTGTAGTTCCAGGTAATTCTCTTCACAGATACATCGCTTTTCATTGACAAGGCTTGGTTTTGTCCTGACTGAACATTAAGATCCTTCAGACAAAATGAAAATATATTCATTCAGAAGAGAGATCTTCAATGGCTCTAGTTTGATTACTTTAAACTAAGTCCAAGACATAAAGAACATAGCTTTAATGACAAAGCTAAGTGCTGATTTTAAAAATACCATCTTTGATATCAATGTCAGCTGCTTCTGATGGTATCTGATTTTTTCTGTCAAAATATGGTGCTAACATGTTGAATCTGTCCAGTGCAAGACTTTATAGTAGCAAAATTATTTGGTTTTAAAGTTTAAGTAAATTTAATCAGAAAATGAATAGTAGTTACTATATGTATCTTAAACAGCGAACTTTATAGCAACATTAAGGAATAATAGCAAGCTAATACATTTCATTTATGTATAAATAAGACATTAGAAACTTGAAAATTAAAAGAAATTATTAAAACCTAAACTTGACATGTCGGTCTTCTGAACAGTGTTAACATACAACAGTGATCCTAGCTTATGAATAGCTGAATTATGATATATAATATAAAATAAGCAATTTACCTTACAAGTAATGTTTTCATACTGTGGGGGGAAAATGTCAGTTTTCCCAGTAGTACTAATAAAGTTTAGGCATTAACATGCTGTTTCATTGTTTGTCATGGAAAGAAAAGTGTTGAAAAAAGCACATGTATTCTGCAGAGTATACATAGGAAGAACAGAAGTATTTGAAAATTCCATTTCTAGTCACTTTGAATCTCCTCTTTTTTTTTTTCCCCTCACTGCACGGCACCAGTAAACTCTAGTCAGATATAAAATAAAGCAGAATTAGGAAACGCCAGCAGTGCACTTCTGGTCTCCTTCCTAAATCCAGAGCGCCAAGCAGCACACTGCAGGCACTCTGAACACTTTTTTATTTGATGCTCATCATTTCACAACTGACAACATTAATTAGTTTTTACTGGGATTATATTTTATCTGATATAATTAATAAACACTGTAATGAACAGAAATTGCTTAGGTGATTTCATTATTTCAATCAGCATACTTGAATACAAATTATACTAGCAGAACAGCAATACATCTGCATTATCTCCTGACACACAGCACAGCACCATTGAGTGGATGCACAAGTGAGGAATGGACAGGAGCAAACAGGATCAACAGGAGGTAAGGAGTGAAGTTTCTCCAACGTACAGTGGTGACATGCAACACGTTCCTTGCCAGCGAGGTGTGACACTCCTGCAGTTACACATTCAGCTGAAGAGGACTGCTTGCCCAGCTGAGTTCAGGAAAGAACTTAAAGCAGTCTTTTGTTGAAAAATTATCTGATTAAAAACAGCCAATACAACAGATATCCTGAGGGTGAACGAATTCACATTAGCATTTTGCATGTGTCAGAAGTTACATCTTCTGAGAGAGACTGCTAAATTTCAGACTTGCAAGTTTGTTGAGGAACAGAACACACAACTGGACTTCAGAGCTTCAGCATGAAGAAACTATTCCTTAGTAGCAATTTAGCTGCCATTAGTTCATCTATTGACTAGGGAGCCATCCAGTATAAGTTGAGGTTCATTTTCTTAGTTGCCAGTGCATACACAGTTCCCCCAAAACAATTCAACACACCTATTGTAAAGTACAGCAAAAGTCCAGCTCAATATGTGTTAGGCATCACTGGAACACCTGAAGGCTTGCTGCTTTTTTCCTGATAAAAAAGGTATGAAATATGACATCTGTTTCTTAAGTTGTCATCACTGAAATCAAGAGGTCTAGTCAAAATGACAGCAGGCCAGAATAGCATTTATGTTAACAAAAATGACCATCATCATTACCCATTCAGCACAGGCCCAATTAACCCAAATTTTATTCTCCCCCAAATCTGCAAACTCTACATATTCCCCCTCCCCAGGTATTTCAATTTATCATAAAGTCATTTTATATGTGAAATGACTTAAACATAAACTTTCTTCCAGATTAAAAAAAAAAAGTTTTAGTTTCAGTAAAATTAATTTAGAACGAACAATATGCAACACTGAGGACTGGTATTTTTTTTCTTTTGAAGTCTAGATGAAAGTATTTTATACACTCACACATTCTCCCATACTTAAAAAAATTACACCCAGTTGAAAAAGAACATTTCTTTTGAGAGAAGCGGAGGTTTTAGTTTGAGTCAAGAAAGGTATTTATAGTTAACCAACAATATTTTTTTCCAGCTTGCATGCATAGATGAATTACTCTATATCTGGGATCTAGCAGTGCAGTAAACTGCATCCTGTTTGCAGCAACGATACAGTTTGCTTTTATAAATCATGAAAATTGTGTCCTTTGGTAGATATATAAGCTTCCATAACTTAAATATAGTATAAATGTCTAAGAATGAAATAACTATTTCCAGGAATATCTGGCAAAACTGAGTCTAAAAATTTGGCAACAGTATCTATTTAAAAAGTTTAATTTGTAAACATTATAGGTTATTACTTGAAAAGCTATTAAACTGTTGCCATCTAAGCACAAATTTGAAAGGCAAAAGCCAGTGTAAATAGCTATTTACAGATTTAAGAACATACTGTTTAATATTAATCAAGTGGCTAACTAGAATGAACAGTACTTAATTTCTTATAAAATATTTCAAATTATTTGTGGTTTGGTATATGTACTATTAGGCATTTCAAAATTACACAGCAGAATCCTGTAACAGTGTAACTAAAAGAACAGCTCTCACCTAAAGGCAAAGTAACTTGTCTTTGTAAGGCGCTGTGAAGCCGTAACACACTGTACAAATGCTCAGGTTTCTTTAGTATCTTCCAAAATATTTTTGGAGTATTAGTTGAAATTCACTTAATGCTACAACTCCAGAAATAAAAGCCACTGGAAATCACTTTAGAAAAAAAGGTTGGGGTTTCTTTCTGTTTAAGTTTTTAAGACTATTTTAAGTCTATCTGAGGTCTGTAGAAGGTCCTGCAGAAGTGGAAAATGTGGCTTGCCACTCTGTTTATCAGTTTTTCTTACCAAGTAAGGACTTAACTGGCTAAGTTGCTTATTGTGGGACAGGCCACACCATGAACCATCAGTCAGCTAATTTCTGTCCTCCTTATTTCAATTACATAATGCATAACCACACATCTAAATTTATGAGAAATTGAACTTAAAACTAGAGATATGGACATTACTTAAGTATCGACACCAAGGCATAATGTATCATTTTAGACTTCCTTATAAATTATTATTTAAAATCAACAGAAGCCTCATTAAACCAAAGCCTTCTCAACATTCTGTAGAAGTTATTAATTGCACCTGTAGGTTATGGCATTATTGAAATAAAATCAAGAAGCTCAGACTTAAGCAAACATTCCAAGAAAACTCAAGAAACATGCCCAAAATCAGCATAAAGCAGATTAGTAACGAGTTACTCATTCCCTCCCTTCATTCATTAGGCTGTTTGATTTTGCTGCTAGTTTCACCAGCAGCATGGACTCCTCTGTTATGTACCATAGGGTAAGGAAAAGCTGCACTGCCACAAGTATAATTTAGATTTGCAAGCCGTGATAGAGCTTTAATGCTACCTGGAGGTCTGCCTGGGCTGACTTTGTATCCTGCTGCTTTAGTTGTACCCAAGGGTCTGCCTGGACTTGTCTTAAATCCAGCTGCTTTGGTGGTCCCCAGGGGTCGACCTGTGCTGGTTCGGTACCCTGCTGATTTCGTGGTCCCTGATGGCCTTCCACGTTTCCCGGAGCGGTTGAGGTTTTTCTTTTTCTTTAGTTCATCTTTTGTCTCTAAATTCCTGCCACTTGTGGTCTGCAAGTGGGAGTCGTTCAAGGCATCTTGTCTCTGGCAGGCAATGGGTTTGTGGCTGACTGCGTGGCTGTACTTGCTCTGCTGTGTGGCATAGAGGTCAAACTGATCCGCAGCCCTCACATTGTCTTCATTCAGGCAAGAGCTCTTGCCGGTCCCACAGAACGCTGGATTACTGCTGGCAACAGGGTGCATCATTTTCTACCAAAAAAAGGAGAGGGAAATATATATCAATATATAATACTGCAGTGTTCCACAAAAGAGAATCTTTCAAAGGCTACTTCTTTCATAAAATTAGTCCAAACCACTTTGTCTGTTTTTAGTAAACAGTATTGATGTCAGTCAATTACCTTTAAAATGAGTTTTATTGAGCCTTCACTTGAGGTTCTGCACAGTAACCTTTACACATAGTTAAAAAGGTCAGTTTAAACCACATATTATTCACATAGGTATAATTAGGGAAGAAGTTAAAAAACTGAGCAACAGCATTTCAGCAACCAAGACCTACAATATTTGCTCATCTACTATTCCAAAACCTTTTTAATCTAATCTCATCTAAATCTTAATTGTTCTAGCTCTAAGATTAATATGTGACTCATCTGTAAGCCAAAGAAAGATATGTTGTAACCCCCTTGGTATAGAAGATACAGGATCCTAAAATTTTTTTGTTTGCTTAAACGCAGCAAAAGAATAAAGTGCTAATCAGTTTTCTTACTTCATTTCACAATTACGGTCAAAGAAAGAAACACATAAGGCATTTGGCAACACAATGGTTGGGAAAGCAGAGGGATGAAATGAATTTATAACGAAGTACAAGATGCTGGATTGTAGAAATGCCATTACTGTCCTAGTTAGGAGAGCACGTACAAACTGCTAGCAATATCAGCACTGAGATATGTTGATATTGTTGGCATTGCCAACAACTCTGGGAAATAAAGCAATAATATCTTCCATTCAACTATACTGGTTCTACAACTTAAATAAGCTGCAAATACTCAAAGTCTATAACAGTAATATTTAGCCATGCTGAAGACAAAATTAAGCCAATAAATATCTGACCCTTCAGAGTATTTCTGTGTCTTACAGCCACACTTAAGACACCAAAAATGTCTTCCCATGGTAAATGTCCCAAGTAGATGAGGTCTAGAAGATTTATTATCTTTTCCCTACAATAGCTCTGGAATATCACTTACAGCAACACAATTTAAACTCTACCATTGATTACTGAATTTATTTGGCAGTTATGAATGTTTCCTGCCAGCCAGAAAGAAAGCACACAGCACAGTGTATTTACCCTGGAGTAAATCCTCGTGCTTTTTTCTCTTGATTACAAAGGATACATTCCCTGTTGGAACACTCAATCTGCTCTGGCTTGTCAAAGGCACATTACAGTGTACGTTACTCTTGTGCAAATATATGAATATGGGTTTATGTCAAACAGTGAAATTATGATAGAAATATAGTTTAAATATTAGATGTTCTAGCAGAGATAATCCAAGTGCTACAATCGTGGTGCACTGCATGGGGTACAGTAGAACAAAAGTGAAACCATTGTTACTGCAGCTGCTAACGTCCAAACAAAACAACTAAGAATAGTTTGCAAGCCTGCACTTAGCAAAGGACAAAGGAAATAAGCTCAGGGCAAGAGACCAGACAGACTTTTCTGTGCAGCAATACAGAAAGAAGCTTAAGATTTTCTACAATTAGGAGTCAAAAAAATGTTACCTTTCTTTAACCCCACTAGAAAAGTGCCTGCAATATCACAAAAAATACCTGAGATTTTTCATGATATGTAACTGCAAACATGAGGGTTCTATAATGTCCTTTTATTGCAGAGAGAATAAAGCCCCACAGCTCTGAAAGGCTGTTCAGCTGTTTGTTGATTCACTAGAGACACTTGGAGTGGTGAAGAACATTCTTGTCTCAGTACTCATTTTAAACTGGCTTTGGCCCCAAAAAACTCCTCCAAGCTCAACTGCCACAAAAAAGGATCAGTTGAGCTGCCCAGTATCCAAGGAACACACTAGAGCTGGGAGAAGGCACTGAATAAAAGCAGAGGCGTCTGGTACTTCTCATGAGACCAACCTGGCTCACACTCACTCCTGTGTTACTTTCTTATTCTCTGCTTCTTCCCATTCCATCCATCTTTCTGGGGGAGAACCATCATAAGTACTCCTAGACAGTGAATATATTCTGCTGTAGCTGACAAATGCTGGAGCTTCATCACCATATGCATGTGCTTTGTGTCTACTGCAGTATCACTGACAAACACTGGCTTTACACACAGGCCCTGGCTGATGATACTTCACCTTCCATCTGGCAACAACCAGCATCACTGAAATGGATGAAAGAAGAAAGACAGCAAAAATTAGCAACTGTTTAAATTTCTTTCTAGAGGAAGCTTAACAAAACCCCCCCATTTCAGTGGAAGACTGCCAACAGGAATTTTTAAATGTGTTTCCCCCCCCGCACCATTTTTCATCAAACAATGCAAATTTCAAGTAGTAGCCAAGGTTCCTCTTCTATCTTCTTTGATTTAAGACATTTTTTGAAAAGTTTTTAAAAGAAAATCTGTAATCAAGCTAAATTACCCTAACATGGAATATCCAGCATAATTTTCCTTCATTCACATTACAGCAGGGAATAAAAGAATGAAGAGAGTCTATCTGTAGAGTGGAAGCAGGTTTCTTGGCAGGGATATATACATTATAAAAGAGAATTGGTACAAAATGTGAAGCTATGCCAATTTAAAAATTACATTCTAGCTAAATTGTATAGCTAAACACATACAACTTCGTGTGCAATCATTCTTGAATAAAACCCCCCAAAAAGTTTCCAAAAGACAGAACTTTCTAGTTTTAAATCTGTAAATAGACATGTAAAAATATTTGCAACAGTTTACTTAAATCAGTTTTTTAACTGATTAACTGACTGGCTGAATATCTCTGTATCAACAAACAAACTGCAACAAGGAAATTTAGTTGTATTTCAAAAAGATTTGAAAAAATTCAAAAATTCAAACAGCTGGAAAGTGACTGTATTTTCTGTACGGACCTTTTAGTGCCTGGTAATTTATACCTATACAAATGCTGGGGAAGGGAGGAGGCACTAGGTAAGTTGGCTTTGGGAAACGAGAGGCAGCTTCTCGTGCAGCAAAGCACAGAAGTTCTAGCACTGCTAGGAAGGAACAGGAAAATCCAGCTGGAACCCACAAAGCTTTGTTACAGGAGGATGTCTGGACAGGGTCATGACTCCTCCTTGTATCCCTAAAATACAGCTTAACATACAGCTCTAGCTCACAGCTGCTAAGGCTCATGGTATAGTTATGGCCCATATCTCCCTCCAGGCTTTCCTCCTGCAGGAAATTCTCATTCATGGCCTGTTCACTACACAAAACTGTAGTATCAAAGCTACTCAAATCACATTACATAAAAACATTATCTTGGGCTGTGATGTGATGCCATCTTTGATTTTCAAACATCGTATCTTGCCTTCTTCATGGGCATGATTTAGCTGCCAGTGTAGACAAGATGAAACCTTTCATAAGCAGGTAAGTTCACAAGGCCCCCCAGAACAGGCACTTGCTCAATAGTTATTTTATACTGAGTACTGGGCCTGAGACCCATTATCTGCACCGAGCAGAATAATCAGTTCCAGCACAAGCAACTGCTCTGCTCTCACTTACCAGAGCCTGCCTTCTGTGGCCTGGTGAGTGCCAGAACAGACCTGACTCAGCAAGTGCCTCTGACTTCTGATAAAATACACCCGAATCACAGCAAAACAGCACAAAACTTGAAGTCCATCTATATTACAGCTTTTCAAATTATGAATACCAGGAAGGGTAAACTCCAACACCAACAGGGACAATTTTGCTTTTAATAAGAGTCAGTATACAATACCCACTTGTTTTTCTGAGATTTTTCACTGCTGAGCTTGTAATAGTTTCCACAGTATTGATGGGGTTGTGGGAGGCTGTAGCAGCACATTGTCATCATCATCCAACACACAAAGTTTGTGACTCGCTACTTAACAACACAAGCAGCCACTAGCATCATTTGTGCACAGCTCCCTGAAGGTCACTGCTGCCAGTGAACGTCACAGAAGTGGAGCACAGGCCCAGCTCTGTTCAGAATCCCTCATAAAGGACGCTCTATGCTGAATTCCACAGCCCTGGAGAGCATCACAGGGCTCTTTTGCTTTGCAGGGGGGTTGAGCAGCAACAGCAGCAGGAGGAATATATATATATTCCCTTTCAAGACCACAACAGAAATCCGGTGTCAGTTCTATTCTTCTCTCTTAGGACAGCATGTGTGAGAAATCCTTTCATCACTCACTGAGAATTAATTGTATCAATTCAAATGTTTTTCACATGTCCCTTTTATTGTCAGCTCCTTTTCTCCACATTAACTCTTACTAAAGTAGGGCCTTACCCAGTTTTTAAAACCCTGCAACTGCTTGCTTTCACAAAGATGTGCCTTACCTGGAGTATTCACATAAACGTAAATATTTTTGAAATACTAAGCATGAAATTCTATCAGTGGCACAACATATACTGTAACCTACAACTGAAATCTTATCTACTTGTGAAGCTTGATAACCAGCTTTTCCACACTGTGCTTATGAAGCCCTTTCCGCAGTTGACTTTTAATATGATTTTTCACACCATTTGCACCAGTTAAAATGTATTTAAAACTGCCAAAACGTAGGAAATAATTTCTTTACAGCAGTGACTTGCTGGAGTTCCTACATGACAACATAAGACTGCAAATCAAGACAACATAATTTTGGAAACAGTTTCTTTCTTAATTATTTGTAGAAATTAAGAGTTCCCCAAGCAATACAACTTACAACTATGGTTCTTCCCCTGGTGACCCAGAGGCATTTTCTTATATGACAGAAGTTAAGAGAAGAGTTATTTGGAGCTGAAACACCCATCCCCTTCAAACTCCCCTTCCTCAGATGTGCCAGGCAGAGTGGGAGCCTTCCCTCACCAGCATCTGTGCCTCCTACTCCTCACCAGAGAGTTACAACCTGAATGCGTCTCTGTGTCCCCCGGGAGTTCAAATCTTTTGACTCAGACAACCTAGGAGCAAAAAAGCTCTCCAAAGCCTAAGCACCAGCTTTGTATTACAGACAAAGCTCTGCTTCTCTCACAAAGAGTTGATGTTGGCAAGCAGGCTAGGCTAAGTGTCAAGTAAACTGAACTTTTAGGGTTCACTCATTATTTGATTGCAAAACCAAGCAAACAAGTAATTGTTCGGCTTTCTAACCCTAAAAACCAAATATGCTATATCCAAGGGTAGAGTTTCACTAGATGCTAGCTGACTTCTAGATGTCTAGATGTCAGCTGACTTCTTCCCACCCCAAAATTAAGACCCTATATTATGATGATGAACAGGACAACCTTGAAAGGCTTAAGAAAGCTTCACGAAAATTAAGGAAGATGGTATCAATTATTTAATTATCCCTACACCTCCAGCCACACCGACACAACTGACAGTTTGGTTTCATAATCAACAGAAACCACTCTGAATCCACCCTTTTTCTGAACGGGACAATCTTGCCCTTTCCTCTTCTCCCACATTCCCAGTCCTTCTGCCAACACTAACTATTGTGCAAACGCAGGACAAATCAACACCAGGGATCAGATCCAGGTGAATACTAATCCAACAAGAAAGCAAAAGCAACAGTGTGTAGGCATGGGGGCAAGAGAGTAACAGAAACCCACATTTCCATTATCACAGAGACAGTCTCAGGTCAGCCTAAGCCACATTATCCACTGGCTGCCACTGACCCCACTGCCTGCTACTGTTACTTAAAAAAAAAACAACAAGATTTCAAAAAGATGGTCTTAGCGGACTTCAGACATCTGGATGACAGGCATGACAAGTCCCAAACACAGCACGGGGAATAGAGGTTGGAGAAAAGCCTCAGAGCTGGGGTTGGAGCAGCATAGAATCGAGGCAGCCATTAGGCCAGACAGAGTGGCTTAGGAGAGTACCGAGAAACTGCACCCTCATTATTCTGTGGTTCTGCAATTACCAAACTTCAAGGCAAACCAAATATGCACATGAATGATGAAGCAAGTAGAGGTGGATCTTTATAAAGAAAAGATTATTAGCGTTTGTGAATTGTCCATTCACCTTAAGGGGCTATTCCCAAATAAAAAGGAGCAGTCCTTGCCAGAGCCTAGAACAAGGCCTTTGAGGAGCTGGAGAAACTTATTCATCTCAGTGGGTGTCCTCGCCCACCCGCTCTTCTCCCCAGGGCTGCAGTCTCAAACAATAGCTCGAGAGGTAAGAGGTGCTCATTCATCTCAGTGGGTGTTCTGACCTACCCTCTCCTTTCCCTAGCCTGCTACCACAAAAGGACTCTCAAGCTTAAGAGATGGATCAAGTATCTCCTTCCCGATGTGCATTTTCACAGTGTTTCTCTGTGCCAGGACCGTGCAGAAGGCTCTGGACACCTGTCCACACACCCAAACACAGCGATGGCAGCGTCCTTGTGTGAGATTGCAGAGAGACAAAGACCACTTGTTGAATCTGTTCAACAATGGCCAATAGAAAAACATGCTGGGCTTTTTTTATTTAGGGTTGCATCTAAAATATAAGGGATACAGGTACAGATACACGCACACACACACAGTTCTAGAAAAAACTGCGGCATCTGAAGACTGAAATAGAAACAAACCAAAATTTAAGAAATATGTTAACAGAGTGCTGCTGCTACCCCTTCATTTTACACAAATAAAAACCACATGGATCAAAATAACTGTTCATCCAGGGAGAACTACACACAAATTTAAGCTGCAACTATTCACTAATTAATTACCCCAGAAGGACTATACACAAACAAGAATGCACTAAACTATCCGTAACTATCCACGAGAATACACAGCACTGACACGCGTTATGTCAGAACGTAAAGAGGCAAAGAAGGGAAACAGTGAGGCTCTCCAGGTATCCCTGTGTGCAGGTGAGCGAAGGCATCCGCTACTTAGGTGTGCCAGGAAATACATTCATGGACTGTACGCACACATCCAGATGGCCCACGCGAATGGGAATATTCTCTAAGTAAACAGCCCTGCACACACAACTGCCTCACGCACGGAGGGTGCTGCGGGTGCTGAAGGGAAGGAGCAATTCCCGGCCGCAGGCCGGAGAGCAGGAGGGCCCAGCCCCACCTGGAGCGGCCAAGGGCCGGCTGAGGGGACAAAGGGGCGGCACACAGCTCCCCTCCGACTCGGCCGCAGTCGGGGACACCGCGCCGGGGGTGGCCTCGCGTGTCCCGTAGCCCGCGCAGGGGGCACGGACAGGGCCCGGCCCTGGGCCCAGGGCACGGCCAGTCGGGGACAGCGGGACAGGCGGCGATGGCGCAGCTCCCTTCGCGCGGCCTCGCGGGGCCCGGGCTCCGCACCCTGAGGCGAGGAGACCGCGGGATCGCCCTCAGCAGCGGGGAGGGAGCGGAGGTGGGAAAGGAGAGCTCCGCTCCCCTCCCCCGCCGG
>VXBI01003748.1:19637-179403 GCA_013397375.1 Toxostoma redivivum
GGCCGCGCGGCCGCCGCCATTTTGTGGGGCGGGCGGGAAGAGGTAAGGCTGGTACGGGTGTACGGATGTCTCGAGTGCTTGAGGCGCTGTGCGTGGCCGCGCACATCCCTGGCAGCGGGTAAGTATTACTGGTGCTTCCATCACTGCCGTTTGGATAGAGCAGTGTGGTGTCTTCTGCGTCAAAATTACACACAGAATCACAGGCTCACTTACTTCGGAAAAGACCTCTGGGGTCACCGGGCCCAACCTGTGACCAACACTACTTCGTCAGACAGACCATGGCAGTGAGTGCCACATCCAGTCTTTACTCAGACACCTCCAGGAGCAATGACTCCATCACCTTCACTCCACCACATGCTGCAATCCATTACTGGATAGTCCAGCTTCAGGGCTATTAGAATGATGTATTACATTAATTCTCTCTCCCTGCTGACTCTGCAGTGGGAGCAGCAGCCATTTCCAGCGTAGCTCATGTAGGGTTGGGTCCGAGCATGGACCATCGGTGTCTTACAGCACCAGTGTAGGACTGCTGGTTACTAAATACTTTGCTTTGTTTCAGCTAACTGTGTTCTGAAGAGTTCAGTATTGCAGTAGCACTTCCTTATAAACATAACTTCATACCTGCAAGCAGGAACAGCAACTGCAGGAATTGCAACTTCAACTATTTCCAAAAAGATGCCATAGAAACATGAATTTTAAATGCCCAGCACATTTCACCATCCAACCTTTTGCCCGCTTGGGGGAGGACTGTGACCAACATATTATCTAATCCACATTTGTTAATGGCTACAACAGATTCCTGCCCTTCATTAGCACCCTTGGTCCAGGGTCTGAATGACCACATTGGTCCTTAAATGACTGACACACAAAAGAGCCTGAAAAATATTCTGTATTATTCAGATGAGGTTTTAGATAATAAAAGCAAAAAAGAGCAGGAAACAAGAACCTGCAGCTTTCACAAATGGTTAATTCTGCTTTAAAAATATTTTCCTCCCCTGCTGTTGTTTGAGGAGCATACTGCTGTACTCCAACACTAAGATATTCCATTTCTACAATACTTGGAGCTCTTCAGGCCAAAAATTGCTGGGAAACATCCTGCCAAGATGATGATTCGTATTCTTGCCATTTCTTCCTAATGCTTGCAGGAATCCTCACTTGCAGTATAGGAAAGCAGCAGGGAAAAGCAGCATTTATTTAGCTTAATTTAGCAAATGATTCAGTATATTTACAAAGCTCATCTTTCTGCTGTTCAAACGCCTGTTGGAAATGCCAATGAAAAATGGTTCTGCTTGATACCTTTTTGGTGCCCTGTTATTTTCAATATTTTAATCTGGAAAGTTATGAAGTCAGGCTGGGCTCAGCCTCCTGATTTCTGCAGAAATTGTTGGAATGTTCTCAACAAAACACAAAAGCCATCAGATCTTAGAGGAGTGGAAGTGCAGTGTGAGGCACTGAAAGGCTCCATCCCAAGCTGTGAAGCTGGAACCCAGCTGTTGTCAAGGCTGTTGCTGGCATAACAGAGCAAGATCTAAATGTCTGACCTGGAACTGCCATGCCTCTGTGACAGCCAGGTTGGTGTCACTGCCCTGCACCAAACTCCAGGTAAACTCACACCAGCTGAGACAGCTTAAATTGTTGTCTGGTAAGAACAGGGCCTAGTCCCCTTGTGTGAAACTGTGCTAATAGCAACAGGGACCAAACACTGATAAACTGCTCTGCCACTGCCTTCTTTTGTCACAGCTCCCAGGGCCTGAAGCATGGGTTTTCCTCCAGTTGTGAATCTGCTTCCTCCTTTTCTTCCTCTAAAGGACTGACTCATTAGCAGTACCACATGATTACATTAATTATCTGTAAGATAAGTGATGCAATGAAATGTTGTCCCTTCCTACATCCAAACCACAAAGTGCCATTTTTTCCTCTCTCACTGGAAGAAGGATCCACATTTTCAAGGAGAGGAAGGGCCTCAAAGCACAAGTTTCTTCTGCCAATACAGGAGCTTCTCGCCAGTCCTGGGCTCCAGAGCATGCTGAGCAAACAGGGAGAATTCAGTATGGGAACTGCCACAAACTCCTGTCTATTTAACTCTGAATTATCAGAGCTGATAATTTCTACAAATTCACTTCCTTTCTAAGATGCAAATGCAGAGGAAATGTAGGTTTTAATGAAAATCCTTAATCTTAACTCTTGAGTGTAACATTTTCCTTGCTTGGCCATTCATTTCAGAAGAGTTGCCATGAGGTATTTATTATTTTGAGAAGTGTTTGCAATTATGAACTTCATACTTAGAATTGCCAGGTATAAAATAACTTAATCATATGCTCACTCTGCAGTAGGTTATTAATAATTTCTTAGCTCAATAGAAAAACTTAGACCTGAAATGTTAATTAATTTACCTCTGCGTATGCTGGTCAGCTTAACAATCTTGTATCTGTCAGTTTGACTAAAGGAAAATATTTAAATCTGTTTCAGATGAAAAGTCTCAGAGAAACAATGTTTGGGTGGCAGTCACCCAGACTAACGGCCATTTATTTAAAAACAATTGTTTCCACTCTAGCTAAAACTATGAAAAGAAATCTTCCTGCCTAGCATTGTATAAACATTGTACAAAATGTACATTTTGGGACAAATTTGAGTCCAGCTGTGCCCCTTTTATTTTTGCATTTTTAGGTTGCTCTCTGCCTCCACAGTTAGCTGGAAGCCAGAATTTATTCTGCAAATGCCCAAGCTCTAAGAACACAAACTTGTTTAAGCTGAGACCATATTTGGAAGAGATCTGGGTCAAGGAAAATAATCAAAGGAAAGTGCATTCCTGGAGCATCACGTGAGGAGGCCACAATGTGCACACAGGGCCTGGCACTAATGCTCAGGGATAACCCTCAGTACGTCCCTGCCACTCATGTTCACCCTGAGAACCACCTCACCAGCAAACTGAGGCAAAGCCAGGTCCTTGTAAATGAAGTATTCAGCAGCACACCATCAATAGTATTATGACCATGGCTTCATCCTCACAGCCACACTGTCTCACTGTCTGTAACCCTGCCACTACTTTGACTGAAGTAATGACCATTTCTTACAACTGTAAACATGCCTGAAGAACTGAAACACCAAAGTATTCTCTCACTCCCTGAAATTCCACCATTCTTTTTCTTATTTTAGGAAGATCCCAAAGCCAGCCTTTGGTGTATTTTATGTTCGGCTGCCACAATTGCAGAATTTCAGGAAAACTTTGCTTAACAAAACTTTTTTTTCTTCCACTTGGAAGACTTGAGTACAAAAAGCCTCTACAGATGGTTCTTTGAGCCTCTAAATATTTTATTTAATTAGCAGTCAAATGCATATTAAATAAATTGCAGAGCTTTAATTTGTACAGGTAAAATCTCAACTAGCCAGCACAGGGAACAGCTACAAAACATGCTGGCTGCGACCTACACTCATTGTCTGGGTTTATGTTTATATCATAAAGTCAGCATGCAAAATAGGCCTTGAGCTGCTTGTTTTAAAAAAAAGGTGGCAACCATGTGCCATATAGTTCAGGGAGTATAACATTCTGAACTATGATTGCACACGTTTTTTATCTTGTGCAAGCTTTTTTGCCCCACACAAAATACTGGATTTTGTCTCGCCTGTTTTCATGACTAAGGCATTAATCCTTCACAGTGGTGGATTATTGCTGTTTGAATCTCTGGTGGGTCACTTGCATGGAGAATGAGGGAGCTGGGCTTGGAGGAGGGATCTCACTCTACCTCCCTTCCCTGCTGCACGATGACACCACCATATTATGTGACATGCAAGAAAATGCTCATATATGATCCAGTGCCTAATACTTTCATCACTTTTTCACCCAAAACATCACTGCTGATCCAAGTACTGAGAGCATAAAGGCAACCTTGAAAGCTGGTAGCATTATCATCGGACAGGTAACAGAACAAGCTCTGCTTATGTGTATTTGGAAAAAAACAAAAAAAAAAACAAAAACCAGCATCCCTGTGCTCTTCCCTCAGCTGGCAACATGAATCTGACCAGGGCAGATTCACTGGAAAGCAGCCAGATCATGATGTTTGTAAAGATCTTGTCTATATCCATGGACACACTTGTAAGAATTACATATAGCGGTTTTCATTTTTGAATGGTACCTTCTCCAAACTTTTATTCTCATCTTGTTTCCATTGTTTATTTCCCTGTGTATTTGTTAATTTGAGAGCTTCTTTTCCCTCAGCTTTTATGCATTTTACTCCTGTTTTCACATATCCAAAGACCTTCACTGTGACTTTCTTAACTGAATCTGGGCTGCATTGCATTTCCAGCACAAAAACAAAAGTACAAGTTGTTAACATCACCCTTCTCCAAACAGCGTGAGGTTAACTGTCATAGGAAAAAACACAGAAGCAGTGCAAATGCAGAAAACAGAGGAGCTATTCAGAAAGACAGTTTCTGAAAAATATGCATTGAAATTGCTTTTATTTTTGCTGGAATTAAAAAAACATAAGAATATTGACATTCCATTTAAAACCCCCAGAAAGTTAAAGATGATACATTTTTTGCACCTCTGAAATTCAATAAAAGTGTCTCCATCATGCCTTTTTTAGGGGATACCAATGTATGAACATTTTGAACCAAGATTTTTAAAGATGTGAGGCTGTCCAAATTCTGCAGTGCTCTTTATTAAATATATAAAATGTGTCACTCTTCTGGGAGGGGGCACTGTCCAAAAGTTCGACAATTAAACAAAGAATTTCTAGGAAAGACATCAAACCCCAGTTCTTAAGGGAAGGAAAACTGGTGTATTTAAATGTAATCATAGAGCTTTAGTTTGGGATTTCTGTTTTAAGTTTTGACAAGTGTTACTGTGTGTGCTGCTTCTCTCTGCTCTACTCCATGCATTAATACTGTCAAGTACTACATCAGGAGTGTTCTTATCGTAAAAGTAGACTGTTAAGCTGGTATAGTCATTCCTTTGCTTCTTCCCTGTACTGCAAATAAGGTACACTGACAGGGTAACAGACAGTGGTATGCAAACACGAAGAGTCACTTAAATTACCTGAAGTTTGAAAGAAAAGTTGTGAATTTATACAGCCATGATGCAGATTTTATAATTTGTCTTCACCGGGGTTAAAACAGTATATACACAGCTGGTTTAAAATGACACATTTCTTCTCAATGTGTCAGGTGGGTAAAGCTTTCTATGAAAGTCCTTTTGAAAGTCATCATCTTGAAAGTCTTGCAGCTGCTAGAATGAGACAATTCAAGTTGCTACTGCTTTGGCTGCAGAC
Source organism: Toxostoma redivivum (assembly GCA_013397375.1). Lineage (NCBI taxonomy): Eukaryota > Metazoa > Chordata > Aves > Passeriformes > Mimidae > Toxostoma > Toxostoma redivivum. The sequence continues at coordinate 24,908 of VXBI01003748.1, forward strand.
AAGCAGACAGAAGTCAAATGCTTGGGAGTAGAGTCCACCATGAATCCTACTGGTTACGGGGATGAGAGCTCAAAAATATCAGTCTTGCCTGTCCCAGTAGCTTACTGACTGCAATGATAGTATTTGTGGAAATTCATTCATAAATATCACTATACATTTTTACTTAAAGCCATGTCCTAACAGTAATAAAGACTACAATCCTGGGAGAATAATTGCATTAAATGTATATATAAGAACACTATAAAAGAGTGACAAAGTTGTATTTCATTACAAAAGAGGTTTCTCTTTTTTTTTTCTGCAAATTTCTTTTTAAACTAAAACAGGCTTTCATTCACCAAATGAGGAAAAAAAAATCAAATCCTAAAATTCTTATGTTTAGAAAAAACAGGAAAACTATTGTCATACTACAAAACATTTCACTTTACAACAACCCCAAAGAGTTACCTATTAGCTGAATGATAAAGAAAAATTGGGACATGAGAAGGATAAAATCTTATAAAAAACAAGACCTTGAGTATTTTTGGATAAAATTCTCTAGTCTGATCAATGCAGGACTCTCTGACCTTAGGGGGACATTTGTACAGGGAATGAATGTGTGTGGAATCAGCCAGAGAGATGCTATGGATCAGCAGAAAAATCCTGCTTTATTTTGGTGTTTTAGAATTTTTCCAGTATAAACTGATGTGCAAACCATTTCAACAATATGAAGCAGTTACATTCTAACAATTTCCAACACAAATCCCAATACTTTAATTTACTTAATGGTATACTGTCTGTCAAAAAAATTAAAATATGTTTATTTCCTATTCTTTATGATGAAAAGTATATAAACTGCACTTTTAAATTAAATCATGTTCTGCCAAAACCGGTCTGCTTTAAGACTGATAACTTTAGTGGAGAGAATCAAGATGCTTCAGCAAGTATCAATTTTCTGTTAAAAAATGTACGCAAGATGAAGTAAAAAAAATTCTTAATTTACAATAAGCAGTGTAAACAGGAAAAACAACAGAAGCCACACAGTTTCACGCACCAGCTTCTAGCAGACAGGTAACTCCAAATAGAACTCATAGAACTTTGTATCTTCCTTTGTTGGTTGGTTGGTAAGAATTTTGCTGCAGATAAAGAAGAGGATAATCACAGATAAGTAAAGATGGATAAATGAATTGCAATAAAACCCCACTAAGTTAATAGCTGGGTATGTTGTAAAGCTACAGCAAACCAGATTTCTCAACACATATAAAATATCAAAATGAGTGGCATAATTCTCCTCTCTCCTGCCTGATGGTGTTTAAATTAGGAAATTTATTGGGACCCAACTTTTCGATGGGTCTTCATTCAAAAAGCTCTGTCAATGTGCTATCTCCATCTGCTGGCTGATAGCAGCCCTGTTTTGGCTCATTAACCAGTGCCATGGATTTTTAGACTGTTCAATAGAACAGTGTTTTTGAGATCCCTAAGTCCCAGTCCCTGATATTAATAAAACCTTATGCCAGAGTGTCAACATTTGCAGAAGTCGTATCTCATAAAGCATACATTAAGGCATTTTCCCTCTGCATTGTGGATATTGCACTCACCAATCTGATGAGCTCCTCTTTTATAAGTCGTGTGATTTCTGCCTTTGCTTTCTGTACAGCCAGTTCATTGGCACCTGAAGATAAAAATATGTATTATAATCTTAAATAATTTCTGTATATGAAGCCTACAGAATAAACACTGCTGTCTACTTTCAGAAACACAGTAAAATTTGCTGAATATCCTCAGCTATTTGGTGAAGAAATTGCACAGAATGCCAAAGCTTGACAGTGCTCTCTCTTTTAAGGAAGATACTCCAGTCATAAATGATACTGTTCAGAAATATGTAGGATTAGAGGTTTCTTGAGAAAAACTCAACCATCATGACATTTGCCAAGCTTCTGATGTAGTAGTTGATAATTTCTTATACTTTAACAGCCTAAACAGAATTCTGTTCTCTTCCTTATTTCATGCTGGCACAGGCCTCTTTGTGCTAATTCTTTTTCCTCTGTTCTCCAAACTGATTTCATATCTTAGCTGGTGTTCTGTGGCAGGTGATCCCCATGGATCATTTGATAAGTGTATAAACAGGTGTTTTTCAGTAATTGCAAGTAATGGCAGTGACTCTAACTCAAGCATCCAAACACTGACTACAGAAATTCCATGTCTAATTACAAAACTACACTCATAGTTTTAATAGAAACATAATAAATAAAAAGAATACATACTTTCTATAGCCAAATAAATCTTTCGTTCTCCTTCCTTGGGTTCTTTGCCTGGAGGGAAGTAAGTTCCCCTGATTGTAATGGCAGCTTCAGAATATTCACTGATTCTCTGCAGCGCTTCTTTGGAGGTAACTTTCCATCTGGCAGTCTGCAAGGTGAAGGATATGAGAAGATCAACAAGGAGAAAGGCACCATACAAAATGGCAATCCATTAGTTCTGCCAGCGTGGGCAGAACCTCAGAGATAAATACAGGGAATTTGTACTTGATACTCTGAAGTAAGGGCAAAGAGGTGTATCAGTCATGGCAGTAAAGTAAAATTTGCAAAAAAAACCAGACAGTGTCAGAGATTTGGGGTGAAGAGATTTTTGTCTGATGAGGACTACTTGTTTTTCTGATAACTCTCTGGAATAAGTCCAGAGCATTGCATTTATATAACCTGAGAAGTAATCACAATTAACATAGTGATTTCAATTAGGTATGATCAGAAATAGAGACATTTTATTGGTGTTAGTATGAAGAGAGGTTTTGTTAAATAATGGTAACTTTAACTTGATTATAGCAAAATGGTTACTTGCCTGTGGGAAGTCGTTGATCTCTAATTCCTCTTCATATCTTTTGAAGGATTCATTCTGTCCTCCATCCTGTTTCTCTTCCTCCTGCTTCTCTATGGGTACATAATTGAGCTTGGCATTGATTTTTTCAGCCAGTTGCTCTGCAATGGTCTTGGCAGACACAGTAGGAGCTTGAATTGTGCCTCCTCTCAGGATAGCATTTGTTGCCTGCTGCATCACATCCTGTAAAACCACAGGTCCATAGTGAGAACAAGGTAGCCAAAAAAAGTCCTATATAAACCAATAAAGGTTTCATTAAAGCTATCTATGTAATGTAATTGTCTACATAACAAATACATTCTCCAGACTTCTGGTCTTCCTTCCTCTCAACAACTCCCTTCACACCTGCAAAGAAAAGATCTAAGTGGTTTTTTGTATTTTCAGCTTAAAATATCTTTGGACATTCCAGAACAATTAACCTCAGTCTAAACACATTGTACATCCCATGTACATCTCATGCTTCAGCAGAGAAAAATGTTCTGCAACTCTGCCAAAGCTGGCAAAACTAACTGTGTAATGTTATCAGTAATGAATTAATACTTTGTCAAGGCAGACAAAGCATTTATAGCTCTGTAATAAGTCTTACAAACATATCAGCTCACTTACAAATCCTATATAAGTGTGTTAGCCCAGCCTAAATGAGATAAACAATACCGTATGTTACTAGTGCAGAAACACTAAATCAAATGGCAGCCAAGAACAAAGAACTGAACAACCTTTATTAAAAAATAATAAAATTGGTCTGTAAAGAGCCTGACCTTAAAGTGGAAGGGAACCATGACTTGTGCCTCTGCTCCAAGATTCTTTTGGGCATTGATTCTCAAAGCCAATCTTTTAGCGATTTCCAATTTTTCTGCATTCCCAGCTGATGGTGTAGGAGCATTTGATGTGCCTGGTGCTGCCATGTCTTTTACTCTTTTCTTTGAATTGAACATGCTTTCAATTTGTTCATCAATCTAAAGAAAATAACAATTAAATGATCACTGCATTTACCACGATATAATCTTGTCAACATAAAGAAAGAAACACTAAAGGGCATTTAGTTCATTTAGTTTACATGTTCTTAAAGAAATAAACCTTGTATAAATGGTAGAAGCCTGCCCAAAACTACAGATCAACAAAAGGATGATCTAATCAGGAAAAAGTCTGAACACAGTGTTTACTTGCGAGGTCACAAAAAGGAATCTATCCAAAATTATTAAAGGAATCTAGAAAGATTTAGAAATAGAAAATAATACTATGAATGTCTTTAAAACACTTCAAATAAAAATATGTTCACAATTGAGAACCATAGTTCTATTTCATTTATGCAAGGTTAACATCCCAAATAATTTATGTGATGTTTACGTAACTACACACATTAAGTGAAAAATACCAGTTAGACAAAAAGAGATACTGAAGATCTTCCTAGATCTTGGTCTTCATAGCTGTATCTCTATATTTGAACAATACATGCAGGCAGTAACAAATCTCAGAGAGCAACGGAAATCCATGCACTCTGCAACGTATTATGCAATCTACTGGGGAAGAAAATAAAATATATTGAGAAAATTCATAAGCAACTTAAATCCTATTCCCAAGTGCTTACATCAACAGCTGTATCTTCATCATCTGAATCTTGCAAGCCAAGAGCTGCTTTTTGTAGCTTTTTTCTTTCATTAGCCAAAGCCTGTTCTGTTTCATCAAATTTAAAACCTTTGCCAGAGAATCCACTGCTTTTTTTAATCAGCTTTCCCTCCTGAAAACAAAAACGTATATTATCATACTTAGGAGTTTCAAATCCTTGTTCTGATAGTCATAACTAACAGTAAGATTATACAAATAATTTTGAAGTTCTTTAAAAAGCAAATCCTAGCACACTCATAAAGTACTTTAAATTTAGAAGCTGCATTTCACAATTAAGTGTAATTTAAAAAAACTATGTTAATTCAGCAGAGACAGTACCCTATTGGGATTTTCTGTAAGTACACATTTAAATGCTTTTCAAATACAGTAAAAAAAAAAACCTTCCATTTTTTTGTATCAGAAAAACTTCAAAGTCACTCTTGTCAGCATGAGCAAGATCCTCTGATGGTGAGAGCTCTAGAAATAATCATACAAATTCTGTGAAAGGGCTTCATTATCTTGTATGTGAGTTTTGTTAAAAGCCAAAGTGCCTCTTATACCATAGGTATTTATTACATACCAGGTGACAATATTTTAATTCTCAAGAACAGTTCTTTACATGACATTCAAGATCCCAGTCTTGAGGTCACTGGCACACTTAGCCAAGCACACGTGTTCCCAGAGAGGTGACCTATGTGTCAACTGGACACAAGGGCATACAAAGGCATTAAACCTGGACCAAGTCCCCTGGAGAAGAAAGAATTACTTACAGCCTTCTGTTGGTCTTTGAAGTCAGCCCAGAGCTTCTCCAAATCAGCAGGAATTGGATTCCCAGACAATTCCAAAGCCTTAATGATATCACCAGCATAACGTGCCTGATCCTCAGTAATGAATGTGTATGCATACCCCTGGTCAAAATTCATTTAAGGGACAATTAGGAAAAAGCTCTAAAGAGACTACCTCTAAATTTACTGAAGCACCCTTGAACAGATGCTGATTTCTGGTCAATGAAACTAACCATGAAAGTCAAGCAATAACTTTTTTTAGTGGAAGTGTAGAATGAGTAATGAGATTTCCCAGGAAGCTGATACAGAGGTAATTATCCAAAGATAGCAAACACTGAAATCTCTCCTTCCAACCAGTGTTGTCATGGTTAAAAGTTTGAAAAATCAAAATCTTATCAGTTTTGTAGGGCACATTTCCAACAATCCAAAACACCCAAACTTTCGGCCACAAATTGGGTTTAAAACAGGACTCAGACATCAGAAAAACATGTAAGTTCCAAATTTCAGATTGCTGAAGTTCAGAACATATTAAAAACACTCTTCCCACCAACAATACAAATGACTCCCTCTGTAGCTATCCCTTGGAACAACTTCATCAAACAATAAATAAAGAAGGGAAAAACTCCAGTACTAACCAAACCAGACAACTGAGTGTACATACTTTATTGCCAGCTCGCCCAGTGCGGCCTGCTCGGTGCACATAGTCCTCATAATGGTTGGGACAGCTGTAATTAACCACCAGCATCAGCTGCTTCACATCCAAGCCCCTCGCTGCTACAGATGTGGCCACCAAAAGTTTGCAGGTTCCATTCTTGAAGTCATTAATGATGCTGTCCCTGTCATACTGATCAATACCTGCAAGACAAATCAGTTAATTATAAAGCTCTGCTTTAAGTCATGAGAATTTGTACACAGGTCAAAATACTCTCCAACTTCAAACAACCAAAACCACAAGCAAATAAAATATCAATACTTTCATGCTTTTGAAGGCAAAATACATTAGCCAAAATAACCTCTATTATTTAGAATAACTTCAAAAGATGTTTTCCTCATACCAAGATCCTCAAAACATTTTTTAGTATTATTTTCTATTTTGTACTTCAGCTGAAACGTCATCTGGAGGCTTTGTCTGTTCTCTAGAGGCAACAGAAATTTCAGAAGAATATTTTTCCCTCATACATTGGTGCATTCTTGCTGAACAGTGATTTTGTACTCACTCGTTTTATATAAAATGCACTAAAAAATACCATAAGTTTTAAAATACACTGGGATGGACAGCATTGTAAAGAGATTTTTCTTCTCTTGCTACTTCCATTCTATTACTACTTGATAGAAGAAAACTAAAGTGACAACTGCTGTTAATGTGGAACCTCAAATAAAAACACCATGTGATACTCCCCAATGGCACTTGCTACTTTACAATAAGTAGTTAGCAATATTCCTTGAGAGGTGTTAACCCTCAGTAACAGTCCTCTGGCACACACAAGATTTGGCATCTGATGACATCTTGCAGAAAACAGTGAAGAGTAATTACACAAAACTATCATGTCTATTTTAAATTAAGAAGCAATTTTCATCCCCAATTGCAAAGCAAAGCCTGCTTATGAAGAAGTAATAATTGGTACTATACAGGAACTAAGTGATTTTTAGCTAGTGGATACCAACATCCTAGTTGGGAGTAGTTAATATAAATTCTTAAATTTGCAGATTACCTCCATGAAGAGACAGGCAAGGATAAGAGGCCCTCATTAAATCTTTCAACAACCCATCAGCATGTTCTTGCTTATCTACAAATATGATAACGGATCCCTTCTCCTGATAATGTCCCAGTAGCTCCAGTAACTTCAGAAATTTGTTCTCCTCTTCTATGACAATCTGGAAAAGACATACAAAAGCCAAGTAAAAAGAGTATAATTTGTATCTTAAGTAATTAAACAAATCCAGAGTGTATAAAAGTAAAAATCAGGAACAGGACGTGACTTTTCCCATAGCTAGTGGTAGAACAGCTGTTCAGCTTAGTGCTACAAACCAACTTTAAAAATCACACTGCATTTACAGATTGAGTGTTGATTTATTCTAAGTCCATATTTAATAAGGCCACTAAACTTCTAAAAATAAAAGCTCTATGGCTATATTGGTTTATAATCAACATTGCTGGGAGCAATCTTTTGCAAGCAAATGAGAAGCAAGGCATATGTATCACTCACCACGTGTTGCTCCACGTCAGAACAGACAACACTTCTGCCTCCAACCTGCACCTCTATAGGTTTACTGAGGATCCTGCGAGCCAGGGCCTCCATAGCTCTGGGAAAAGTAGCAGAGAACATGACAGTCTGACGGTCAGGCCTGACGTTGTCTACAATGCGCATAACCTGTGGGGAGAGAACATTCCCTGTTAATATCCAAGTGCCGTAACTCAATTTTACACTCATGCAAAGCTGTCATCTTTAAAGTCAGGTGGTATCTGCACTTCACAGACTACAAAACATTCTTTACATACTTCCTCTTGGCACCAAGCTGCTGGCATTGGAAGACAGGCAAAACTTGCTGAATTCAAAAGGAAGTTGCATGGCAATATGCAATCTGGTAGCAGCTCAGCAAAAATCCTAGGAAATGCAGCAGAAACCCTACAACTCAAGAGACAAATAAAAGGAATTTCCCTAGTTTTGGAGAACAGTATAAACCATGACAACTGAAAGAGCCCTGGATGTCCAAAGCTCTCCGCAAGTAATTAGTCAGCAGCAGTTCCAACATTTTGTTTTTATCTCTTGCCAAGAGACATTAAAGGCTTTGTAACAGACTACAACTACTAACACAACACCTGTATCAAGGAATTGCACAGGGATATAACATGGCCACAAGTAATCCAAATGAATGTGTAAAACACCCTGTGTATTAGAGAAAAGTCTAAGCTATATAGCAATTTACTGAAAGCAAAACATAGAATCACAGAATTTTGGATTTGGGTTGGAAGGGACCTTAAAGATCATCCAGTTCCAACCCCTTTCCACGGGCAGGGATACTTTCCACTAGATGTGAGGATAATGTGATGTTATAATAATGTGGTAATAGATATGAGAGTAATAGAAATTAGAGTCAACTTCAACTGCTGTCCATATGCAGCACATTCTTTTGAAGGCCCACTGGCAGTGGAGTATTAATGCAGTGTTGCTAAATCCTTGATGTGAATAACAGCATCTTTTGGCACCATCCCTCCTGTCATGAATTACCTGAGGCTCAAACCCCATGTCAAACATTCTGTCAGCTTCATCAAGTACAACATATGTGACTCTACGGAGGTTTGTCACTCGACCTGTGAAAGGAGAGGAAAAAACACATGGGAAACAAAATCAAATGGAAATCTAGTTTCCCTTAGGAATATTTTTTTAAAATGTTATATAGTCTCACTATCTTCTAACAAAGACATTAATTAATTTTTAAAAAAATTCACTAAATGTGAATTTTAATGTTCACATTTCAATCACACATACATTCTGGTAAATGTGTAAGTATGCACAAGGCCCTTTTAGTTTGTCAAACTCTTCTCTTGCATACCATCATAGGGCCAGAAGAACCTGTAAAATTCAGAAAACTGCCCTCGCCAAAACACATCATAAAACTAAGACTGAGCTGAAGCAAGGAGCCACATCAGCCAGTATCTGACAGCGGCACCTAGAAAAGAACATATTAGAGATTACAGCGCATGTGTGGAAGGCAAAGACCAGTGCTAACTGCTGCAGCCTCAGAGAATTCCTTTTATACACAATCTGTAGTGCTTCCTTGGAACTAAGAATAACTATTTGAGGATAACCATACTAAATCTAGATCACTGCTAATAACAGGCATAAAACAGAGTAATCAGTCTTTTCAAAATTGCTATATAAAGATTAAAACCTACCCAGTAACACTACTGAATTTAAAATCAAGAACCACCCCAAACTCTGGGACAGGTTAAAGCAAAATAAGCAAGTTGTGTTTCTCTGAACATTTTGAAATTATCATGGACAGGATAACTAGCACCCTTCCCAAACAGTGAAGAGTTCCCTTTCATGAGAAGGATTTAACTCAAGGATTTTAGAATCATACTCTCAAACAATATAAACACATCCAGTTCCACACAAATGTGAAGTGACACTGCCAAATGTTCTCTGAATGGAACAGATTTGTCACATTTTCTACAACTATCACTCAGATTTGTACCTATCAAACTACAGAAGAATTTGGTCCTCTCAGCTTCAGCAAACTTTAGCTGAATTCTCAAATTATTTAAGACATCACGCGCTGCATTTTTTAAGATATAGAATTCATACTTAAGGAACAAAGCAAGTATTCCTTATATCTATGTATCTATTTAACATCTTAACACTTTCATCACCAAATAATAACTTTGTAAAATTACTTGGGAACAGCATTAATGTACCTACCTTTGACGATTTAAGTCTTGGAAGCCCAGTTCTATATGTCTTGAAGGTACTTTTTTCACAGAAGTTAAATAATGTCAACAGTTTAGTAGAGGTTTTGATGTGGAATAATTTAATAATAAAACTTTATCTAATAAGCATGCAATGGTTACACTAGGACAAAACCTCTTAAAGCTGCAGTGGCTCAGTTTAATGAATCTGAATATCTGATATAAGGTCACTTCTTTTACTTCTGAGCAGGCATTTAGTGAGGGCTTCTTTGTCTGTTTTTTAAAGCCAACAGATAAAGGCAGAGTCAGATGCTCTTGTAAAGTGGGAAACTACTGAGCTACTCTACACAGATAGCGGATCAATGGGCAGACAAAATAAGCAGCTGTTACATAATCTTCATCTAAATTACTCCAAATTAAAAAATTTGGACCAGCACATTTCAAGTTTAGCAATGATAAACATTCTCAAAAACTCTTCAAGAATGTAGTATTTCCTGTCCTCCCCAAAATCAATGTATGCTTAAACCTATTATTAGTGCTATATATTCTCAATAGCTATATAGTGCAGCCTGAAGAGATATAAGAAAATTCCATAAGACCATTTATCAAAATACATGATCTTTTGAATTTGTTAGAATTACACAACAAATGTAAAAAAACTCTCCAAAGGAAAAGGTTTTCTACTCACCATTGTTAGCTGCTAACATGTCAATCATACGTCCAGGTGTGCAAACAATAATTTCAGCACCTCTTTTGAGTTCGGCTATCTGATTTCAAAACACAGTAAACAATCTGCTAGTTTTTGCTTTGTGATTTCTTTCAGGTTTTTTTAAACATATATCATCTTGCAAAAAAGGAAACCACCTACACTGTAATACAGCTGTTCTACTAACATGAATTATGTAAAAATTTTAATTAGCAATTTCTTTAAGTCTTAGGAAAACTTTGCTTCCAAAAAAAGTAACCCCTGACAGTTTGAGTTACCACCACCTGAAGTAGTTTTAATGAGGACATGACTTCGATAGTTAAGAGCCTGTAAGAAATGTCAGTGTTACATCAGGAACAAGTGATAATAGACACATCATGTTCCAGCACAGATGGTTACTCCTGTTGTTTCCATAAATGGGTGGGGTGGAGGTGTGGAAAACCTTGAAATTAATCTCTAAATTACTTCAAGATGCAATATTTAATAATGCAATAAACCAAAGTTATAATTTTCTGGCTTTTGTTATCCTAAGGGGAACTCTCAGAAAAACAGCTTCTTAGTAACTTTCAAACTATTATATCCCACTAAAAATTCAATTTTAATTTAATGCTCAGTACATACATAAAAAGAAATTTTTAAGGATTGTATCTGAGACTTTCCAGGATCGTTATTGTTTAAGGCTGTTACAAGCAAAGCTTTTTGCATTACTACCATTCCCACAGAGAAAATCCATAATGAAGACTGCAAATGTACTGGATTAACGGAAAAGAAAAAGCAACTAATTTTGCTACAAAAGAAAAACTGACTAATAAAGCCCAATCATTCTTTGACAAGGCAGGCATGTCTTTTGCATACCTGTTCACTGATTCCTGTTCCTCCGTAAACACACACAACTCGAAGCCCGAGTGTCTTTGAGAATTTCTTGCACTCCTTGGTAATCTGCAAAGCCAACTCACGTGTAGGTGTCATAATGACAGCTGAAAAGCAAAACACCTTCATCATACATTGCAATGTAAGAGCTGTTGTAATTTCCACAATAGAAATTAATCTTTTGTAATGATGTTTATAGCAATTTACTTCCTATTTTTAAGAACATAATTTCAAGGAAAAGATAACTGAGACATTATGAGGAAGGAATGGAAATCTGATCAAAGTGTAAAAATCAAAGGAGTAAGGTCTCCCAGATACGAGGACAAGGGAGTGCTACTGAAACACCATGAGACAGCACAGTGATCACAAAACAAGATTAAAGAGCACAGTGATCTTCAACTAAAAAAAAGCCACTTATCAATGGAAATTAGTAAGCACTTCTCCCTATAACCAAGCGAAGAACTGAAATCCCATCTAAAGCATATACATGAGGTTGTATTTATTTAAACAGTAACTTTGAAAATAAAATCTTTTTACCTATGGGACCTTCTCCTTCTTCTAATGCTCTCTGATCCATAATGTGTCTGAACATGGGCAACAGAAATGCAATAGTTTTTCCACTTCCTGTTTTAGCAATGCCAATCAAATCCCGTCCATTCATAATTGCTGGAATAGCCTGGGTTTGAATCGGAGTGGGCTTTTCATAGCCATGTCTTAAAGAAGGAAAAAAAAGTATTTTAAGAACAAAATAGAATTTGACAGATGTGAATCATGAAGTTATGTTAAATTTTTTTTACATATTCGTATTTTCATATACATATCAGTGCCATTCAAAAAATACAGATCAAAATGAGCAGCAAAAGCATGATACAAATGGCAAAGAATAGTTAATAACAATAATTCAACATTGAGTGATAAACACTGACGACTATATATGTAACATTTACAGACATGGACATGTGGCATTATGCAGCAAAGTAAAAGGTCCTTCTCATGGACATAGGACAGAACACAGCAAAATCGAGGATGATACAGTTCATAAAGTGCTTGCTTACTTTTTGAGGGCAGTGAGAATCTTCATGGAAATACCACATTGTACCCAGGTTTTTATTGGTTTGGGACAGCCTTTTCCCTTGACTGTAATTCCCTCCAGCTCCAGCCGGTACACATTTACCTCTGAAATAGAGTTTACCTTTTAACAGAGTCAAACCTGACACTTCTCTACTACCCTGATCAAAAAATTCTTGCTTTGTCCCTTAACGCAAAATACTAATTTTATCACTACCAGAAAAACAACTTTTTGCTTGTTACACATGAACACAGGAGTTAGGTTGAAAGCACTCAGGTTAATTTTCCAATCAAAGCCTCATATATAGTTATAGTAAGTTATCAACAACAGGGATGCACCTGATTTAACACTTTTCTATAGCAAGTTGCTCCAAATGCTTTTTATATTCCAAAGCATCTGCTGTTTCTTAGCACACTGAAATCCACCATTATTTTCTTCAAAGTACCAAGGTGTTCAGGTTGTATTTGTTTTTACCTTCTTGAGTCATTTTAGCTAGTTCTGGTACTTCAACATAGAAGTTTTTCCTGAAAGGTTCATATTCTATCTTTCCATGATCCACTGGTTCTAGCAGCTTTCTCTGCTTGGTCTGATAGCCAGTCAGGGCAGTCTGAAGATCAACTTCCTCCTCTTCTGAGGAATACTGCAGAGATCACAATTTTTGTGTACATTAGGATTAATGAATTATGAAGGTATTTGGCTTTTTTCATTTACAGAAAAACTATTCAGAACCAACAGGTACTTCTTACTATATTAGACATGAAACTGAACACCTGCTCTCAAGAGTCCCAATTGTTCCTTCTCCTAATGCTTTCATGTTTCTCCCAAACCTTAACTCTTACCACATTCTGTGTCACTTTCACAACTTTATCAATGTCAACTATTCTGTCATTCAGAAATAATCACTGCCATACAAAAGAAACAATAAGAGGAAATTAAGAGAAAGCAGCCAGCCACCAGACTGGTGTTGCACTGCAGTCACAGTTCTGACAGATCTCCCCACCTCAGCTTTGAAGGTGCACCACTAATTCTGGAACTGCAGCCACAGAGCATCGCCTGAAGTGACTGAGCTTCAGGGCCTGCAGGGTATTGAGTCTGTGACTCAAGCAAGGATGTCCCTCCACAGCCTCCCGAGCAGCAAAATACCCACACTCCTCACAGCTCTTCAGGCCAAACACCACATATAACCACAGGAAGCAAGAGTAGACACTTTGCCTGTTCACAAGAGAAATACAAAACATTTCCATTACCTCCATTGCATCTTGGTCATTCTCCATGAGTTCCCCTTTCTTCTTTTCTGACTCAGCAGCTGCCTTTTTGGTTGTCACTACAGTTACCACCTTGGTAACAGTTGGTCCAGTTTTCTATAAAGATGTTTTAAAAAAAGAATGCACTATTGTATAAAACAAAACCCATCCTGCAAAAACCACACAGAATATTTGTACCTCTAGATACATTATGCTGAGCATTTTCATTTCTTGCTTCCCTCAGAGAAATTTTGTCAGAACAATGCTTGATAAACAATTTTATAAAAACACCAGGAAATTAAAGCAAACATGCATTAAGTGCATATATAATTTCTTGCTTTTTTGCACTTCCCCCATTTTTTCCCAAGCCATTTTGCTATTAAAACACAAAGTTATTTTTGTCTTCTAAGAGCAAGAAATCTTTAACAAGTGATTTTACCTTTTCACTTCCACCTCCACCTTTCACACTTCTCATATTGAACTTCTTGACCTCTTCTTTTACTTCTTCCATATAAGCATCTAAAGGATCTAACTCCTCATCTTCAACCTCATTGCCTTCTTTTTCTCCTTCTGCAGTTTCCTCTTCATCATCTAAGAAGAGTGAAAAAGATGGGGATAAAAGACAGGGAAAGACAGAAGTCCTTACATGTGTCAAATTATTGTACACCCAAATAATTACAGCCCAGGTGTTATTACTATATAATTTTTCCCCATACAAATCTCTCCAGTTGGTTTATCAAAAATGTATCTTAAACCATTTGACACCATGACCAGGTTAAGACTTTGTTATGGTTTACATTTTATGGTTCACATTCTGAAGAGTAATCAGATGCTTTAAAGATATTGTAATAAAAATGTTACTAGGGACAAAATTATTCTGTTATATAAAAAAAGGTTAAATACCATCATCATCTTCTAAACTCCATTTTTTCCCCTGTTTCATCTCTTCAATTTCTTTTTTCAGCTCTCCTATGTTTTCCATTGCCTTCTTGCGTTGTTCTTCCCTCCATTTCTCCACTCTTTCTTTTCGTTTTCTCATTTCTTCTTCTAGCTTGTTCTGATCAAAATTCTATGACCAAAACCAACCAAAAAGTGAAAATTAATGGCCACTGGCTTTAGCCTATGCTTCTTTAAACAAATGTAACCATTGAGTGAGCAAACTGTACAAGACTGGACATCCACAAACTTCCTGGTTTAAATTCTTTATCTTTTAAATTTATAAGCGTTAGAAGTCTCTACCTCAGTGGCCACAGCATTTGTGGTAGCATCTTTATCCTTCTCCTCCTCTTTGTCATCTTTGTCTTTTTTCTTCTCTTTGGAAACTTCCACACCTTCTGTCTTTTCTTTAGATCTTGATCTGAAAAGTAAGATCAAAGGTTTCTTAGAACATTACAGCTTTTCTCAGGGGAAAGACATATATGCTGGACAGAAATCAAACTATGATCACCCTGTTATATTTTCAAACACCTCACAAAACACACTGCTTCCCAGACCATCTTTCCATGTCATAGAATTACTTCTAACTACCAGTAATGTAGACTCTAACCCAATCCACTGATTCATGTGCTTTTCTCATTTTTTGCAGACTTCATTCTGAGAGCTCTTACAACTGATACTCTAGTTGTTCTGCACTTTATTTTACACCTCCTTGAAGTCAGCATTTAGAAAAGATAGAAAAAATTCATGTTTGTGAAAATTCTAGAGAAAGGTAAAGTGATCTAGCATTTTGCCATGGAAATATGAGCATCCCTCTAAACACACTGTCCTTGATAACAGACAAAAGCCCTTCTCCCTGGGAAAAGCAACTTATGTATTGCAAATGTAACAGGCAGACTTGCACTGAATACAAAACCCATTTATCACAGGTTTTATTATCCTACTTGATTCCAATTTAAAAGAAAGCATCTAAACCAACTTTGTGCTAGCTTGTGACAATATAAAATTTCCTTTAGCTAATTTAATATCATTAAGCTTTTTTCTTTGGACTATTCTAATACAAAACATACACTTATTTCCAAAGCCTTGGTGATTCCTGCTTGTTGTGATTTCTATACTTATGTTGTATACAGACTGTTGTTACCATTTACCGACTTCCCACTCACTTTACAGCAGAGCCTGACTATATGCTGTTTGCAATTATATCTGAAAACCTTATGAAGATATATTTTAAATACAATGACCTGTGGTAAGCTCTTATACATTTCTAAAGCTAAGAACATGAGAATACCTGTTTTCTGTTTTCCTGTTCTTGCTTGGACTGGAGGATCGAGACCGTCTCCCTCTACTCCTGCTCCTCGAGCGCCTCCTCTCTCGGCTCCGTGATCGTCTTCTCTCTCGGCTCCGTTCCCTTTCTCTACTCCTTGAACGTCTGACATGCAACAAAATTGTCTTTACTTAGGACATGCTCATAGTATAACTTTAGTCTTCTGCTGAGGAACAGATTGTAAAAGGAACCCACCAATCATCAAGACCACTAAGAACTTACAAACTCCAGCACCAGCAAGCTGGAAAGCATTTAATAAGCAAAAAGCCTTAAGCATAGTGAAATCCATCACAGACATCAGCAAAGCAACTAACTAGAGTGGGAGAACATCAATATTCAGCAGACAGGCACTTTTAGATTTTCTGACTGGAGCTGATATACCTTTGACGCTTTCTGTCCCGAGAGCGAGACCTTCTCTTGTCCCTGCTGCGCGACCTCTCCCGTCTGCGATCCCGATCCCGGCTCCTGGAGCGCCTGTCCTCACGTTTCCTCTTGTCTGATGGGGAACGACTCCTGGAACGGCTCCCGGATCGTCCTCGGGATGCAGAGCGCTTCCGATAATGCCTGCGTGGCACAGTCACAGAGTGTGAGCACCAGAACCATGTGCAGTTAAAGGGTGTTTGTCAGGCCATCAAGCAAGCAAAAAAAATTATCTTAATTTCTTGGACTTTTTAGATGTCTTAACTTTTGTAATCACCTTGCCAGACTGATTAATATACATACTATATGTAAAATATACATAATATGCATATACACTCTTAATGACACTGAAATAAGAAGGATTATTTGGTCATGATTTTCTTTTAATTTTAGAATAATATTAAGCATATCATGAGAATACCAGAACATCTGGTGAACAATTTCCTTTTCAGGAATCCACTGATTTCCATTGTATATACAGGAAAAGCTGAAGGCTCTTTGAAGCTATCCCAAAATCTGTCAAGCAAACAAAACTACTCTTTGTTGCTTTTAATACAATAAAAGTTTACCCATGTAAGGTAGGTAAACTATATTCAACGGGAAAGCTGTCAGACTGGAAAGAAATATAAACTCCTGAGGATGTGACACAGCTGTGGTCAATGCTTTTACCATGCTGACATCAACAGAAATTCTGTAATATCAAACATCACAGCAGAAGCTGTCAGAAGTCAGCAAGGCTTGAGGGGTGTGTGATGGAGATGGGTGTCTCCTTTCCTCCCCTCATTAATGCTCTTATCCCAAGCACACTGTGGGGCAGAGCAGGGCTAGGAATTTTCTAGGAAACTCTTCAACTGAGTGTAGAAGTTACAGAGGGACCTTGACCATTTTCTCTTCCTCCAATCCCAGATTTTTGATCACCCTGCCAGAATAATTCCCCTGTGCACTCTCCTGTGGCTTAGGACCCATAGACCCTTTCTCCTAACAAGCCCAGCAGTCATGCTTGAGAAGCAGGAAGAAGCAGAGAAGGCAAGATTTTAAGCCCCCTCAACTCCTTGTTTCTCTTCCATGGTAGTATTAAAATAGTTCAGGTTTAAAAATAGCAGTATATTTATATTTAGTCTATGTTATGTGGTATATTTAGGCACCACGGGCACTTGGAGTTAGTACAGTAGCATATACCCACATCCTGCTTATCAGAAGGATAGCTGAGTGCAAAGAATGTCTGGCAGCATTGAGATTTTAATTTCTTTTCCATCTCCATCACAAAATAGGATCTGCTCTATACTTCCTCTCTTCATAATATTTTGGTTTTAAAGAACTACTTTTGGTTTTAAGTTTTTTTCCTCTATAGTGTGCAATAAAGCCAAAAAGATGATTTCAGGTTGCAGAAGCCCCAGTGTGAGGAACATCTCCTCCCATCATTCACTCCTACCTTCTTACCATTTCTTCACTTTTAAAACTTCCTGTATGTTAAAACAGAAAATTAATACAAGTTTAAACCCACTTTCAACATTATTTTTAGCCCAAACAGAAGAACCTTGTCATTTCCAGCAGAGAAATTATACTGTGACAAGCAATGCAGTCCTGCTGGCTGGCATGCCAGACCTAGGCTTTCAATTCAAGAGGATCTAAAGGTGCCCTGTACTGCCCACTGCTGCCCCACCTCATCTGGAGCTAACTTAGCTATATCTATGGAAGTGCCCAGCTCTGCACTAGATCACGAATTTGAGCCTAAGGTGGTTGTTCAAATTTCAAAATATCTGTCTCTCTCAGTGTAAATCTCTGTAATGAATCTGGGAGCTGTCACCGTGTAGTACGACTGCATGTGGGGACTGTCGTGTCAGTTTTATGGTAAAACCTGATTAAACTACGAGACAGAAGCACATGTCCGACAGCACCTGCAAATTGTGAAATGGCTTTAAAGCCTGATGGGTGTGAGCATCTCCGTATCATCTGGAGCACAGGCCTGGCCCGAGCCACACGCAGCATAGGGGCACATTACTGCCGAGCTGGTTACAACCCCTAACCAAGTCTTTCTAACAGCTATGAAAGGGCAAAAGGCACGTCATACTGCATAAATACAAAAGGCACAAGCAAAAACATCTAAGCCAAGTTACCCCCTCCTACGTTGCTAATTACGGCACTTTGGAACAAGCCCGTGAAGGCTGGAAGTGCTCCGGGAGCCGCGGGGTCGGTGCCGGTGAGTTCTGGCAACTCGGACCCATCTAGCGTTGGGACCCGCGACCCCCCGGCCCGGAGCACCGAGTCCTCGGCCGTGCCCTCAGGGCCGGCTCCTGGCCCGAGCCGTGCCGTGAGGGCCTCAGCGCGCCCGCCGGCCGGGAGAGGCCGCGCCACCCTTTGTCCCCCTCACGGCCGCCTCACCGCGCCAGGACCCCCGAGCAAGCTGCGATCCCCGAGCAGGCGGGACAGCGGCGCCGCTCCCTCACCTGGACTCGCGGCCCATGGCGGCGGCGCTCCCGCTACACGGCGGCGGCCATTCCGCGCCCACACAGCGAGAGCCGGGCGGCGAGCACCGCCCCTTCAGGGCCGCCTTCCGCGCCAGCGCCCCCCGGCGGGTGGAGGGCGCAGCACCGCCCCGGGCACACGAACGGGAGCCGGGACCCGGGACCCGAGCTCGCCCAGCCCAGCCGCATACAGCGCCAAGGAAGCAGGTAGCAAATAGGCTTTTAATGAAAAACAATCGGTCTGGCAATAAACATTAAATAGAATTATGTACACCAACAGAGGTAAGGTAAAAACGGAATAAAAGAGATTGATTTATTGGTCAAATGTCGTTCCTTGATCGCCATTTCTTCATCGAGATTTCTTAATTAAGTACAAGCCCCTCCTGGTGTTCTGCCCATGCAAGGGTATTTACCTGATTAAAGTTTTTATGGTGAGGATTAAAAATCCATTGCTTTTTGCAGGTACTGGTACAAATCTAAGGATTTTTGCAATTTATTTGTATTACATTTGGGCATGTAAACAGAGAATCATAACAAGTAATTTTTGAGCAAACTCATTATTTACATATCTCAACCGTATCTTAAATTACAGTAATTTAAATTTTCAGAAATTACGATCTAATATAAATAAATTTAAAGTTGATGAATCAGTATCTGTGCTAATAGACCTAAGTCAGAATGTTCTGCAACCCAGCCTTGTATATCTGTAATATAATACTCACTGTAACATAACCAGTTTAAAAAAAAAACATGAAAATGGTAAAATCAAAACGTAAGGTTCTTGTATTCAGGCCACAAACATGTATCTAATTTAAAAGTCAGAAATGCATCACTAAAATTACAGGAGGAAGCTTTAACAAAGAATAATCAGCTGAAAGCTGGGCCATTTACAGAGGTACAATCAAACACATCTGCTCCCTAAAAAAACCTCTGCAGGCAAATACCAAGTTAAATATTTGGCTTACCATGCTAAAAATAGGCATCAGCCTATACTACCTGAAAGTCCAGATTTTAAACAGAAAACTACAAGCTGAAAACACTACCAAATTTGGCTTCAATAGAGATTTTCAGAGATTATCAGCGTTTAAATTAACTGTTTGGAATGACACTTCCTTCCTCTCACTGTGCAAAATTCCTAAGAGATGGAAAAAAACCTGTTTCTCTTGTAAGTTTTACAAACACTAGAGCAAAGATTTGATACTGCAGGTTGGGTGCCAATATATAAAACTTCTCATGAGGTGAACTGTTTACATAAAGAAAACTTACCAGAAAGCACAGGTGTGAGCTGCACTAGGATTAGGTTGCTGGAAACTCATAAACAGATACAATTAGTTCTCTTTCTTTTTACTTCTTGATTAATGACCTTTATAGGCACCAGGATCCTGTTGGTTTTGCTTAGCTCTTTTCCACAATAATCATCAAATTAAATTAATTACAATCACAACAAGTAATGTATAGCAAGGCAAGAATAAGGACAACAAAGTGGCAAGTTTCACCAACATTCTCCAGAAGCAGCTACTTGGTTCAACATTCGGAACTCAAACATTTGAAGAGAATACAGGAATTTCTTTTCCTTAGAGCTTTCTTTAAAAAATGGAAACACCACAAAATGAGCAGGTCTTGTTAGTTATAGTTATACAGGACATACACATATATGGTTCTGCTGAAGGGAATTCTCTTCTTGTTCTCACTAGAAAGAACAAAGGCAGCTTTGTAAATGTTTATGAAGGAGGCTGAGAAGGGCATCATATAACTAAAGCAAATAAATCATCCACTGACACTTGCATCCTAGCCTTCACACTTGTAATACATAGACACAGTAGATAAACTGAACCAACACAACTGGTAGTCAGGGACCCTGCTCTCCCTTTCCCAAAATTACTGGATTTAAGGCCCCTTTCAAGCATTCCAACAGGTAAGAATTTTAATGAAGGTTTAGACCTGCCTGCACAGTCAGATGGTAAAGGAACACAGTCCAGAAAGCTTTAGTGTAGCTACTGTGTGGAATTCTACAGCCATCATGGTACTTCAGAGCCAAAAACCAAACTAAGTTCATGGCAAAAGATAAAAGTAAAGAAATAGACACAAAGGTCTGTGAAAACATCTCCCATTTTGTTGTAGGTGTCCATGGAGCGACTGATCACTTCTGCAGGGATTCCAGACAGGAGAAGAGCAGCAGTCAGTACTGTTGTTTTCACCTTCTTCTCACACTAAAAGGGAAAGAAAAACCAGTATCATGTTAGTTCTTCTAATCCAGTTCTGCTTTACATATCACCAGTGTTGTGCCAATTTCACACATTCCTAATTCATTGGCAGGAGTAGCAGATTTGGATTGATTCTGTCCAGACACGCTCCAGGAGTCACAGCACTTATCCTAGACACAGATTCCTGTTGTATGGATCCACCAGAGCCAAGTGAGAGGCTGGTTAAAAGCAGAAAAAACTCATCCTGGATACTCTGCCTCCTTCACACTACTCCTCCCAGCAGGCTGAGACCTGATGCTGGGCAGAATGCAGCTGCTCCTGGATGAGCAGAACCGTTCCCAGATAAGGAAAATCTAGGTGTAAGAAGCCAAGCCTGGCATCTCCACTGTCAGAACTGGATTAATCTCATAACACTTCGGCAAAAAACAGAATCCCAGAATAGTTTGAGCTGCAAGGGACCTTAATGCTCATCTCATTCCAACCTCCCGCTATGGGTAGAGACACCTTCCACTAGACCAAGTTGCTCAAAACCCCATAAATACTGTTTAAGTTTTCTAACAGAAAAATTATTTAGAGTTGAAAACCAACTGTTTCTGGTTTAGAACAACTTAATTTGGCAGTTTTATCCTCTGAACTCAGAAATGCTCCAAAAACTTTTGAAAGCTGTTCCATCCTTAAGGTGAGGAATCCCAAGGATGCAAGTCTGACAGGCAGGAAAAGGTGACAGTGGCTGAAAATTCTAGTAATTTGATGATACTTGCTGGATATTTTAATTTAATCCAATCTAAATTAAGCTTTCAAGAATATTTCGTGTTTCATGGGAAAAAATGAAGATTAGCCAAAGGATTGACCTCACTCAGGTTTAACTGCAGTAGAAGCAAGTTGTGGAAAAGAACCACCTCTTTGAATTCTGAAACCGAAGAGGTGATTTTAAGTACACCAGAAACAAGATCAAGATGATGTAGCAGATCAAATCTAAGGCTAATTTTACTGGTTTATGTTATGACACATCATCTTAAAATGACTATTATGATATATTTAACTACAAAACAACAGCTGATTTACTCTGATTTTCTACAAGTAATCTATTTTTCCTTTTAAAGTGCAAATTTTCCCTTTTAACTATGGATTGAACATCATTCAGTCCCACTCTGCATCACAGACCTGACAAAATCATCAACCTACCAAATGCTTCAGCACAATTACCTATTGTAAATACATAAAGCAAGCAGTATAGCAAATAAGCAGCAAGTTAGACACACAAATAAATGTTTCATTTCAAGCTGCCATTCAAACCAATACCACCAGTGGAATGCAGAGCCCTTAAAACTCAATGTACTCCCTCATCTTTTAGCAAACACTCTCCCAAATTTCATCCAGATATTACATGCAGAACAGCTGCTTAGCAAAGCAAATAATCCAGAGAAGAGCATGGTCTAGAAGAAAAGCAAGTTTCCTGAAGAGATGAAAGAACTACCTGGATTTCTCAGTCAGATGCTTTTAATTAGGCTACAGCTACACAAGCTGCTAGTCCATGTTTTCACTGCAACTTTAAAAAAGATCCTCAACTAAATCTGGAAAGACTAAAAACTAGTATAAACTATCAATATTGGTCATTCAACTCTACAGTTTACTGTAGACTTTACTTCACATGCATTGGTCCTAAAACAGCACAATCTAAACACAGGATTGAACTAAAAACACTTAAAATTAATCTGATTCTGAAAAAAAAATTACCTTTGGAAAGTACTTGGACAGTCCCATGTAAGCAAGTTGTAGAGTAAGAAACGGTGCAAATATTGACTGAAGGAACAGAAAAGAATATATGAAAATTAACTCGGTCAGAATTGCTAAGAAACACAAAGATGTAATGCTTCCTAAGCCATAAAAGAAAATTAGTAGGTAAAGATTAATTTGTGGAACAGAGCAACATTGTTCTTGAACACTACAAATCCAAGTAGATAAGTTACATGTCAAAAATAAGGTTCTGCCCTATATTCTTTGAGCCTAAAGAACTGAAATGGCAGAAGAGAACAGCAGAGTATAAAACTGAGCCCAGGGATCCAGAAGCTCGACAGCTGTACTTATCTCATACCTCTGTGCTGTTGTTCTGGCAGTCACTGAGAATACTGAGGAACTACTTTCCCCAGGCTGATAAATGAGTAGGATCTACTTATCTTAGTACAACTGTTATTCTTAGAATCACTGAATGGTTTGGGTTGAAAGTGACCGAAAAAGCCATCTCATTCCAAACCTCTTCCATGGGCAGGGATACTTTCCATGAGACCTGGTTGCTTCAAGCTCCATCCAAAATGGCCTTGGAGACTTCCACAGATAAGAACTCTATTCTTACTCTATTTTTCTTTTATAGACCCCAAACTAGAGGAGCAGCTGACTCATATGCTCACCAAGATGGGAATAAACTTGAAGGGGACTTAAGCTGCAACAACTATTCCAGTGCATCTGCTCCTGAAACACAACAGACCAAACGTGGTGCTCTCAGTGGTTACACAGTGGCTATGTTGGTAGCAGATTAATCTCATAGAATTCAGCAATTTTTTAGGTTTTGTACAATTTTTGGAAATGTAAAGTATGCCTGAAGTTCCCAACTTGGTCATTAATGATAGACTTCAGCCCCAGATATTTCCCAATAATTTGCACCAACCAGCAAACCCCAGCAGGACGGTGTCCCTGAACTCACCAGGTACTTGCACACAAAAGCCCTGACCGCGATGGCAAGCAGAGCACATCCCACCAATCTGAAAATGCGGAAAGAGTCAAACTCCTCCACCACATT
The DNA here is from genome assembly GCA_013397375.1 of Toxostoma redivivum. NCBI lineage: Eukaryota > Metazoa > Chordata > Aves > Passeriformes > Mimidae > Toxostoma > Toxostoma redivivum. The sequence goes on from VXBI01003748.1 coordinate 48,597, forward strand.
CCCATTCTCTTGGCTTGGCTTCTCACTCATCAGCTGGTTCCTCAGTTTCAGAGCTTCATCAAACCTGGACAGGTACTGCTCCAAGCCGTGTCTTGATGGCCGTGGTGCAGCTTCAGAGGGCAGCTCTCCCCTGTGACGGTGACGGAGCTCGCCTGTCCCCTCAGTGACCAGCTCTGGGGCTTTTCCAAACAAGTCCTTGTCCCCTCTGAGCTCTGCCATGCTGCCTGCATGGTCAGTTGAGCCTGTCACATTACACACAGAATCACCAAGCACAATCCGCTTGGAAACCGAAGGAATGGGAAGGGAGTTTGATTTATCTTGCTCATGCTGAAGCTTTAATTCTGTGTGACTTTCATCATCTAAGGAAGAAAAATATAAACACAGAGTTATGCACAATGAGTATGTGGAACAATGCTTCAGCTACACTGGATCAGGAACCTGCGTCTCTGCTTCCCAAGAGAAAAGACAGATTTATGATTAAAGACAGCACTCTTCATGGAACAGACACAAGACATAAAGCTGTGCAATGCAGGTCAGAAGTTGAATTTGTCAGTCAGCAATGGAGAAATTAAAACATTGAATTTCCTTAAGCAACAGCACTGCACACACAAGCCAAAAGATCCAAATACATGGACTGACATTGAAAAAAAAAGACAAACGTTTGCAGAAAGTGAATCAACCAGAGGAGCACTAATACCTGACAAATAAGCAGACAACAGAAGTGCACTTTAGCTTGCTGTCTACTGTCAGAGTCTGGGCAGTGTTAACCTGCTCTGTATTAAATCTGAAGACCCATCTCACAGAGAGGGAGGTGGTGATGGCAGAGAACAAAAGCCAAATCAAGAACGTGTCTGGTCCTACCAGACAGCAAGAACTAACACTTCAGGAGTACTTTTCAGTGTTACATCTGACTGATTTGTGGCTCTTGTAAACTGAAATCTGAGAACTCTTTCCTGATAAGACAGCCCACTTGAAGAATGTACAGAGATATAACTGAGCTACCTAGGATACGGATCTTCAAAAAAATCCTGCATGCCAACCACAAACAACTATGTCACTATCCAAATGTGAGACAACTTTACTATTAAAAGCCAGCTATGAAAGTCAGCAGCTACTGACTAAAAACATGGGGGAAGCTCATCGTTTCTTCAACTAAAAAAAGCTACTTGCAGTGAAATGACAGCTTGTATGCTCGCTATCTAGGGACCGTGCCGGGCCCAAGTCCCGACCTTCTCGTGTCACAGGGATTTTATGGGCGGGTCCCTCCCGGAGCAGGGCAGGTCGTGCTGCTTGAAGCATCCCTGCGAACGAAGGCAGCACTGAGAGACCGGAGAGCCAGCCGCTCCTGCTCACCAGGGGACCGCGGGCAGCGGTGACAGCCGGAGAGGCCGAGGCGTCACCGCAGTCCCGGAGCCCTCACACAGCCTCGCCGCACCCGCTACAGGGCTCACCCTTGCCCGCCGCGGGCCGGTGGAAGCCCATGATACGGTTGATCCGCTCCTCCGAGTTCATGAGCAGCTTCCTGCGGCGCAGCTCTGCGCGGCGCTGGGACGCCGAGAGCCCCGCGGGAGGCCCCGGTAGTGTGGGCGCCGCTCCCGCGCCGTCGTCCGCCATCCCCGGCACCGCAGGCCCGCCACCACGGGCCCGCCCCGCCCAGCGCGCAGGCGCCGGCACCGCCCGCCTTCAGCCGCTGAAGCGGGCGCCGCCATTTTGCGTAGGGACAAGAGAAGGGCATGGCGCGCTGGGAGACCGCTCCCCGCGCCCCTCTCTGACGGCGCGGCGCCCGCACCCAAGATGGCCGCCCCGGCCTCAGAAGTGACGTCACGGTGCGAAGGACAGCGGGGTGAGGCCGGGAAAGGGCAGTGGTGGCGCTAAGAGGGGTCGGGTGACGGTACAGCCCGAGCCAGGGCGGGGGCTGTCCCTGCTGCACACACAGGACAGCTTCCGACCCTGGCACTACACCGCTGCGGGACTGACGGTGCACGCTGAGGAAGCACCAACAGACAAGCACCTCTCGAGGACGCCAGAGCTACTAGCATTATTAACTTCTTTCCAATAAGGTACAGTTGGCATAATATTCACCTTTATGTACACTAGGAGTCCCTTACACTTCTTTTTGTGTGCCAGATGATGAAAGTGCCACATTACTCTTCCTTTACCTGAACAGCCCCTTGGCAAAGCACAGCCAAACCAAATGACACACAGGGCTCCCATCCACACCCTTGTCTTCGACAGCCCCGGCAGCGAACAGCTTCACTCCCCAGCCCAGAGGCACTGCCGTAGGAACAGGACTCACCTCCTGGGAGAGCCTGGAATTCCAATACCCAGGGCCAGGACAGGGTGCTGGCTGATCCCCAAACCACAACAGAAGTGGCAGAGTTCAGCAGCAGCAGGACAGTGCTATGTGTATTGGGAAAAAAAACAGAGCTGACAAGTCCCATTAACATTTCTACAATATGGAATGAGAGAATTCTGTATTTAAAATCAGTTAAATACAGAAGTCAGACTACCAAGCTCATGCATTAACTCTTCTATGATAGGCCAGAGGCAGCCAGTGACAACAGTTCAAAATAATTTGCAAGCATTAAGATGGAATTTACAAAAAAGCTGCTGAAATAACGGGATGTTAAATGAAGCTCCAGGATTACTTAAAATAAAATTGATCCCCATCTTGGAATGCTGCTGAAGGCTAAATTCCAACCATCACCAGCCCACAAGCTGGGCTCCCGTGACCAACATGGCATTTATCTTAATTGATTAAATACATAGTTATATTTTTATTTATAAGAAAGGAGTGATGGACTGGCATGAGTTCTTTCAATTAATTTTATTGAGTAGCCAAATCTGATAAATTAGCACAGATAAAATAAGCATTTGCATGTGTTATAAATGACTTTTTACAGGAATAAAACAGTGAAAATTACAAACTGTAAAAAGGAGGACAAGTAAATCCTGTCTCAAATTCAGAAGGGGAAAGATTTATAACTTCATACTGAAGATCAAATCTTTGAGTTCAGAGAACAAAGATTTAATATTACAATATTATACACTACTTTACAAAATTAAATTTACTATAAGGATTACATCCAGAATAGTAAACAGAACCTTAAAATCACATTTAATGGTCCCTTAACTTAACAGCCATTCTGCATCTCTGATTAAATTCTGTTAAGAAATTAACTCTAAATAAAAGTGAATCATTCTAATTATTGCAACACAGTCTATGTGGACTTAGACGCATATTAAAAACAATAATGAAAGCAAAGTAAAATGGATGGTAACAATGTTGGCTGAACACTAATGTGTCAAATACAGAAATAGTTTTTTAAAAAGTGTTTGACTACAAAGAGACACACCTCTACCACACGTTTACAGTAGTAGAGTTGTCGTGCTGAGATCTAAGTACCAAACCACTCTTGCTTACTTTTGCAGTCCATCTTCCGTGTCCTCATTTTTCAATTGTATGTAAAAAAGCAATCATAAGTAGTGTGTGTGTTCATGTTCCCTGTATTGGCATTACAGCAGTACAAGTGAACCAGCAGGCCTTCTCCACTGCAAAGGAATAAACTAACAAAGTTCAATACAGAACTTCTTCCAAAGTGAAGAGAACTTTGAGAGTGTTCATCTGACCCATTCGTCATGTTTTGCTCTGTAAAACTTAGGGACTCAAATTCAAACTTGTTAACGGCCACAAAGACTGACATCTTCAGCGATTAGTCTGGTGTACATAAAGCAACAAGGCCATCTCCAGTATTTTCGTTTCTTAAAAAAAGGGATACAGTAGCAAAATACAGTCACAGTAAGAAACAGGCTTTGGGTGGGCTATTTGATGCAAGGATGGTTTTCAATTCAACATCTGAGTGATAATATACCCAAAACACAAGGTTTAGGGCAAAACCTATGCAAGTGCAGAGATTCCATTTATGATTTAAATGAAGAGACCCCTTTCCCCCTCCGTGGGGGGAAAAAAAAAAAAAAAAAAACAACAGACTGTCAAAACTTAAGACAACTCTTCATTATGACTAGAAACTGTGCAATTCTCTGAAAAGCAGTTCAAGTAAATGTATTCCTGTTTGCTACAGAGGCAGCAGACAGGGAAGCTTAAATTGGTTCTATAATAATCTTTTCGTGCTGTTTTAGCCATTGTTCTGAACTTTTAGCTTCCTGTGCTCAACAACAATCTCTCCCAAGGAACTCCTCCCCTAAAGTAAGGCAGCTCCTGACAATCACAAACAGCTACAGCCTGAAATGGGAGCGAATGTTTACTCAAATGTTGACCCTATTGACATTTGTATCTCCAAATGTCCTAAGCACAGTATATTTGACCACTCAAGTGTTTTACCTCTTCAAGTTACTTGCCCCAGAAAGTAGGTTTTGCAAGACCTCTAAGTTTACCACTATTAAATAAAAAAGCAAACCAAGATTTTTCCATATGCAATACTTCCATAGGCATTGGAACACAGTAACTTAAATACCCTTTACATCGGTAGCTATCAATGGTATCTTAATCTTGAAAACAGAATTATCAATATACTTCTATAAATTTAAATAATTTTTGTATATAAATTTTTACTTCAAGTCCAGTATCAGCTTTGATCTGTAGCTCAGGCAGGATCTGAGAGTATATTTAAAGCTTTTACTTGGTGCACATTGGCCTTGGACCTGGGCTCATTACACAGCTGCAGCAAAAAAACCTATTGTTTGAAAACTTCAGGCATGTCTGCAACCACATACAAATCTTCGAATGCAACATAATAATTTTGTTCTTGGAAAAATAATTTCTTATTTTAATATCAGAATATTCAGTGTTGCAGACTAACATTTGGTCTGAAGTGCTGCCAACAAACTTGCTTCAGAAACACACCAGAGATGAGGGGCCCAACATTCACTTAATGTAAACAAGAGCCAAAAGTCTACTGAATATAAACCAAACAAAATCTGAGAAAACCTTCCTTGCTCTTCCCCTCCCACACCATTAATAAATTGAAATTAAAACTATTCCTTTTACTGAAGAAAAGCAAAGCTTACCATCTAAGTCTACTTTTGCTGCCAACTCAGCCAATGACTTTTTAAAATCTGTCTCATGTACAGCCCACTCTTCCCCACTGTTTTTAAAATTAGAATACTGACTTATTAAAAGCTTCAACAAATTCAGCCACCTTATCCAGGTTAAGCTTACCTTTAGTCCTATTAGCCATAATCCAATCCAAGCACTGGATTCTACACTTCACAAGCATTTGTTCATTTCACAATGAACACTTCTTTCATTGCTACTTTAAGCATTAAGTTGAACATTGAGATGCTCTGTCTGTAATCACTGGATGCACTTAGAAAGAATTTCCCTGCAAATCATGATCAGTATTGTGATGTTTTATATCTAGCAGCAAAAAAAAAAAAAAAAAGTTACAGAAATATACATTTTGAACAACAAAGAACTCTTTATTTTACAAAATGTATTTCACCTTTTCAGTATTGCCTTTGTAAATGTACTTCATGCTGCAACTACTTACAGTAAAAACACGATTTGCAGCAAATTAAAGGTGCTCAACCAGTTCCAACAGTTTGATTTTTTTTTAAGGTACAATATGTAGTTGCACATTTGATTCTCAGATGTGGTCCTTTATTTGCTTTAGTTCGTTGAAATCACAGTGAGAACTTCTCATCAACTGCCTCAGGCCACAGATTTAATGAAGATATTATAAGCACAATCATTCTTTACTGCAAAATCTTTCCTTAAAGAAGTAAGCCAAAGGCTTGTGTTTCATTTATTCACTTGCTGCTGTATATGAAGGAGGAATTCATAGTATGATAAGGCTGATTCTGTTCTGTCTTCAATCATATTTTGCAGGAAACTTGATTTCAGTGGACTCTCATCCCTTAAAGACAGAAATATAAGTGTTTGAATGGAATAAACATTTGCCATGGGCTACCATGCTTTAATAAAGTTACAAGTCAAGTGGCAACACATTTCAAGAGCTTAAGGATATATGAAAAGATGATCTCAAATAGCCTTTAGTAGTGATTAAAGCTAATAAGTGCTCTTACCAGCATTTACTTCATTTATCTGACATTACCTAAAGATTCTTCTGTGATATTTAGTCTTTTTTAGTCTTTTGAAATTCTAATTGGAGACAACTCATATCTCATATCTATAGTCAAATCTGTCAGGCACAGCACACACTATTGTTAAGAATTCCATAAAGAAAGTTCAGTATATGATATCCAAGTATGTATTGTTAACAGGTTGCTGAAGAAGCAAAAAGACTTAAAAACCACTTACTTTATTATATATAGTATAGGAAAGAAAGGTCTCTGTTCTCTCAGCCAAGAAATGAAAGCTCGTGTTCTGATGGATTCTGCCGTTTCAAGTTCTGGGAGATGTGTCTAAAAGCCAAAGGGTTTCATTAATAGAAAAAGGTACAAAAAAAACCCCAAAACCCAGAATAGAAAAACATAGAAAAAAATAGAAAAACAGTAAAAGGAACACTTAAACTAGCCCAGCCCATTAGGTATAAAGAAAACCCACCAGACAAACATGTTTTGTGATGTATACTTTCAGTCTTGTCTTCTTTGAAGGGGCTTGAAATAGTCAAGAGCAATAAACTGCTATCAGAATGGTGATGACTGAGCTGTGATTGATTCCTGTTCTGTTGCAGAAACTACAGGATTTCCCACTAACCTACTGTGCTCACTGTTTGCAAGCATTCTTACTCTGTTCCCACAGGTCTGAGAAACTCAATCATTGTCAGTCTCTTCCTACTGTGTCTTCATGAGAAGAAACTTCAAGAGGAAGAAATTATTTCTTTCCTTGAATCTGGATCTATACCACTAGAGGGCTAGTATCTGAGTAGTGTATTTTAATTTTCATGTAAATTATATTCTGGCAGTACTATATGTACAATTGATGTGCAGAGCAAGCACATACCATGTTCTGTGGTATTGAGCCATAATTTGGAACTCCAAGGACTTGGCTGATAAAGCCCTGCCCACAGTTCTTCCCGATCCACAGAAACATCACCTGAAAGACACCCATCAATAACATTAATTCAACCCAAAACACACTTCAGCAGTCTCACATATTTTGGGTTCTCAGAAAGAACACACTAAGTAAACTTGGGATACTTTTTAAAATCCACCCCACCACACAACTTACAGAGCCAGCATCCATAAGATAAGCACCATCCCTACTCAGCTTCTCCACTGACAGCTGGAGAAGGGGTGGCTGAGGTATAGTTCTGTCATTTATGTTAAGAGCCCCCTAAAAGAAGGATGAAAAACAGTGGTTCACATCTTGATATAAAAAGCCAGAACAGAATGTTAAATAAGAGTAGGATCTATTACACTGAATACTGGAGCTGGACTGTTTTTCTCAGTTTAGCTCAAGCCATACTTAAACTTTATTAATTAGCAATTTTCTAATAAATCCTAATGTTTTATTTAGAGATGATGAATTTCATCAAATGTATCTTCGTTAATTAGTTCTAGAACTGGAATATTCGGTTTGTTATGTACCAAAGATGTGATTTCTAAAATTGGTCAGGGTTTTACATAAACATGCCCTGTTCTCAAAACTGCTTGGTATTTTAAAATAAAGGAAGCTACAAAGGGACAAAAGCCGCATTATGATGTCGTTATGTATATGTGATTTATAGTACAAGATAATGACACAAGGCAAAGGTGAAATAAGTTAGGAAAAAATCTTGCCCATCCATAGAAAAGCACGGCTTCTCTTTAGAATTCATCAATTCAGTCCCAAATAAATGCATAAATGCAATAAGTGGGAGAATATGAAACATTACAATTTAGCTGTGCAGCTTTAATAGGGAAAACTTGGGAGATTTTTAACACATTTACTTTCACATCACACAAATCTTTGGGATCAAACAGATGTATGATGCAAGGCAAAGACTCACCTCGTCTGTGAGATTATCAACTTTGTACAGACTGGGATGTGTCATGAGCATGAGGTAAACAAGAGGCTGGTTTTTCACCTGACACATGGTAAAGATGCGTTCATCCAAACGTGTGTTTGTCCCAGTTTGAAATGCTTTCTGCAAACAATCAGGCATTTAGTTTAACCATTAAAGCGAAGCAAGATAAGCTGAATTTCACACATTGCCTACTACTTACTTCTAACTTACTTAAATTTTAGAGATGTACCCTAAGTGTTTTCTCATTGTATTTTACTTCTCCATTGCTCTCTTCAGTATTTCACATATAAATCATGCAAGTCTCATTCTCATTTCTGGATTTTAGAATTAACCCCAACCTGGTACCATCAATCCTTTCTAGTGAGCACTACAGCTGAGATTAAAGCACTCTGAAATACTCTCTAACATACACTTCAAAAATGCTACTTAATGAAATTTAAAAGAGTAAATATTGGAGCAGTTTACAGTTGGCTTCAATGTATAGAATCTTAGGTCTGTATTTACAAGAAAAAGATAGTCCTGGCTTGTTGAGACCAAAAGAAAGCTATAAATCAAAGTAGGGTCACTCCTCCCACCTGACTGGATCAAATGCTTATCAAGCCTTTCACATGAAAAAGTTCAATATGAACATGCTGGTCAATTCCTAATCAAGATGTAGGAATCCAAAACTTCTTTTTGAATCAAGAAACCAGTTCATCCAACACTTAAATGACTTCTAGTATCAGTTCAGGGAAATTCAATTAAAAAATACTTACACCGAGCAAACACTGTGAAATGCTTTAAACCTGTTGCAAGAATAGCCAGCCAACTCCCTCTCTGCCACACACCCAGCTCTCTTCTAATCCACACTGAACTGTTGTGTGGATCTACATTTGCAGAGACAGACAAAATTGAGATTCCTGAGAAAACACTATCAGTACCCTGACACATTCTCTTCACTAGTCAGTGTCTTTATTATTTTGCCCTTCCATTGCTTAAAACATTTATACTTTTGGTTTTGCACACTAAATTTCTAAATTCCTGCTTCTGAACTGAATCATTCTCCATCAAAGAATTGTCCTTTTACTTCAGGCTGACCTGCCAAACAATCATCCTCTTGCCTGGCTTCCTTTCCCAGCTTACCTGTTTTAAGAGTGCCAGTATATAAAGTGGGAACAGCCGTAGTGAGTAGGGAGCTGTGAGCCCAGGCTGTTGGATGCTCAGCACAGATGAGCGATAAGCAGCTAAAGAATCTATCACTGCATTGACCAAGGCATCCCGAGCATCGCTCAGTGTAGCGGAAATGGAGCGGTCCACAGCTGAAAACAGAGTACAAGATTTAAATAAAGGGGTTTCCTCCCTTGGCAGGAATACAGTCACATACATTAACTTCTCTCACTTCATCATATATGTTGATGCAGCTTAAGCTTTTACGACATTCTAGGGGAAGTCAAATGCTTTAGAAAAAAGCTGGGGGCCCACAGTGATGCACCAGACTAAGCCTAAGCCCAAGCCCAGATGACTACACACTGCTCTATTGATCCTTCACCTAAGCCAAGCATTAAAATCAAAACTCTTAGGTTTGCAACTTTGAAAGCACTCTTAGAATGAGGGACAATCTTTTCTTCTAATGCCACTTCCCAGAGGATTATTGCTCAGACCTTTAAGGATACAATCCACACATACCCAAACAAACTCTTAGCACACTCACCCATATTAGCTAAGAGCCCTGTGATGGCCTGCACATCTGCCCCTAGGTACACATCACTCAGTGTTGTGACAACAGGTAAGCACATAGTGTGGACACGAATTCGTCTTTCACCTGCAAAAAAAGAAAACTGTAACCTCCATACTTGTTTTATGAAGCAGCACTACAAATGCCACTGTTGGCTCAATCTAACCTTACCTTTGCTGGACGTGTACAGGAGAGCTGATTGAAAAGAAACAACTTGCATATCAGTAAGACTCTCTTCCACTGACATTTGCACAGCATATCCTGCATCTGGGTTTACGTTGGGTAATGACAACAAGTCTGTAGATCGTACGAAGAAGTTCCCATGGAAAGTATGAATGGAAAGACCTACAAGATAATAATGAATCAGTTTTGGGTTTACAGCTGTGAAGTACAGGCACCATATACAGATCTGCCATCAACGTATATGACTGTACTGGAATGTTCCCTCTCAATGAAATACATTTTCTTCAGAAGAGGTAAATACTACAAACTGACAACTGATCCAAAGAATCCACAAAGCCTAGCAGAAAGTGGGAATTAGCAAGGCAAATCAATGCAGAGTAGTAGAAAGTATCTAGATTAAAAGGGTCCCTTGTTGAAATAGCAGTCCAGGAAATTTTCCAGTTTTGACCATTATAAACTGGAACTTGGATGCCAGGAAATACTACAGTCTTAAGTTGTCTTATCTCTAGTACTGAATTTCACTTTTCTAATCTTTGCTTTTTAATCATTTGAGGTTACAAAACAGCTATAATACCAATGAAAATATTCCCAAAGATTAGCAAACACCCACTTCTTTCCTCTCCACCCCCCATAAATCTAAGAAGGTGAATTCAGACCTTTGGTGCATCTTATCCTCATGACAGCCTCAAACCCAATTTTTCTAGTTAAATATCGCTTCAGTTCCTTTTGCAATTTCTCCACCTGGACAGGGTTGTGTTTATGATGGTAAGATTGGTAGTAGTAGACACTACCTGCAGAATACCTTGATATACAGCCTGCAACAAAACCAGTACACATTGGAGAGTTCATACAGTGGCTGCTGCAGTCTTTAAACTATTAAATTGCTCACACCTGCATATCACTTAGACACACAGTTACAGACCTGCTTACAGAGACAGAGATGTGGTACAACCGTATATTCTAGTATGTGATAAATTTCATGTGTGAAATAATTCATTGACCTGAAATTGTTGTCGCTTGAAAGTTTGGTTAAATAGAAAAAAACCTAAAATGCTAATAAAGCTAACTCTAAAGGCAATGACACTGATAGTTAAAAGGAAGAAAGTATTTCCACTACTTATATCAGTAGCACAAGAATTCTGACCCACTAAGGGAGGGCATAAAAATAAGTAGGTTAAATCAGGACTTAAACATTACATTCCATTCACTGTCACTGCTCAGGAAGGACAAGTTTGTATCTTGACATACTAGATTAATTCAAATCAGGTTCATCTACTAAATATTAATGTAGATTTTATGCATTTGCTCAAAATACAAGAGTTATATGCCCCAAAACAGCTTTGTATGACATACCTAGAGAAGCCAGGTCAGAATATTGCCCACTAAGAAGAAATAAATCCACTGCAACTTGTTGCCCTGAGCAGTCCAAGGCCAGCTTCTTGTAAAAATCAGTCGATGGTGTCAAATGTATATCCTGTTAACACAGTGGATTATTACAAAATATAAAGGAAATTCAGATTGTTTCATACATTTATTGCCTGTTTTCAGAGACACTTATAATCAATTCTCCATCATTGATTAAAAATATTTTATTAAAAAAAAAAAATCAGGAAATGAATTTGTGTTTATATTGCTTGGTTTTTCTTTTGCTTTTTCTGCTACTTTAACAAAGGAGCAAGACAAGTGCAAAATTAACCCAGAAAAGAAAATCCCAGAACCACGTTTATGCACAGAACAGGGTTGTTAGTACTCTCAACCTTTTTGCTTTCCTAACCTTTGCTGTTGCTCTTTGGTTTGGCTCTTCTCGTGACTTTAGTGCTCCCATTCCCACAGATGGGAGCTGTGTCTGGAAGACAGTGATTCTACCTCCAGTGGGGGACATCAGTTTAAAGGCAGCCTGTAATGCAGGTCCCAGAGCACTCTGAGTTTCCAGGGACTTGGTAAACATCTGTGGCAATATCTTCAGCAGATCTTGAATTAGCTACAAGTGAGAAAACAGTATTAGGCCTGTGACCTGTCATTGGTTTTCTACTTTATATAGAGCTGACAAGTATTAACACTTCTAATATTATGGTAGTAAAGAGAAAGTCATAGAAAAACTGAAGTACTGTCTTGTTTCAGGTTGGTAAGAATTTACAGTGACGTAGATAAAAGACCTCTTTTTTTTTACCTCAAACTTGGCATTTGAACAGCAGGTGTTAATAAGCATTAATTAATCAAAAAATTACCAAATATATCCTCAATTATGTACATGTCACTAGTTATATAACAAAGTCCTTGTTTCTTACCTCTTTATTTTCATTTAGATTTACTAATAAGTTTTCTGGCATTGGTATAAACACATCTGAAAGGGAAAAAAAAATATTTGACTTATCTTTTAAAAATACATCAAGCTTTCCCTGACTTTATTTGCCAACCATCATACTTATTGGAAAAAAAATACACAGTATAAGTGTATTAACCCATGTAAACATAAATTATGTGGACTTCTTTTGTTTTTCCTCATAAGCATTCCTGTAGCTAGAATCCCATGACAGAGTAGCAATCAACAGGGCTGAAGGATAATCAAGACTATTAAATAAAATCACATAGCAAATATTTCCAGTGTTCATTCTACCCTGCTCAATAACATCCAGTGAAAGGTGATTTGAAACAAGAGGCAGAAGGACAAGTACTAAGTACCAGCCACAAGAAAATCTGTAGAAAGGTATCCAGCATTACTATTTGGAATTTCAAGAGGAATCTAGAGAATTGTACAAATGAAACTAGAAGTTAGGAAAGCTGTCTTTATGTTTGAAGTCATGAGCAGCCACAGCATTGATCAGACATCAGGGAGATGTCTTCATACACAAACTCACACATATGGTACGTCTAAAGTCATTACTAGAGAGACTAATGGTGTGATCTAGAAACTCCCACCAGATACATATTTTTAAAGGCTGTCATAACCAGAAGTCATTAATAGGTAGTGAGCACAAGGAAAGTATTTTTGCATACCTTCAATATCTGAAACTATAAGCATCTGAGGCTGAGAGAGACCTTCCTGAAGACTGTAGAAATGGATTGTGCTGTCAAACGTTATGAAGCCTATTTTTGTTCTGGTGTTCCCAGGAAGCCTGAAAATGAGACATATGGTGTGCAATGAGATGAAACTTCATTTCTGTAGGCTTTTTTTTTTAACATCCACTGCATCTCTCCATGGTTGTTACCAAGCAGTTAGTTTAACAGCTAGGCTGCAAGAAGTTCACAAAATCATTTTGGAAAGAACAAAAATCACAACAAAAAAGGAAGTGATGGTAGAGTCACCTAGCAGGCAGGTGAAAACCTCCTAAAAGGGTAATCAGAAGTGGAAAAAAAGGAAGAAATAAACTGCAAAATCCAAGTAGTGTTTATATAAGTTCAAACAGTGTACATTTTATGAGAAGTTTATTAGATGTATGACTTTTCAGCAAATATTTATCTAAATTTCAGCTTTTAAAAAATACAATTTAAAATATATCATAAACATGATGCTTATATTATTCTTTTGGGGACTGATGAAGTATAGAGGAAAGAATCAGACTGAAAATCGAGCTTCAAAGTTGCCTTTTATACTGGTGTAGCTGGGATGGGAAAGAGGCTAGAGCTTTATGGTACATTTTAACACAACACTGGCCATTGTTTGCCCAGACTAGGAAACTTGTCTTCCAGACAGAAAGGACTGGCATGTTAGTGTCTATCAATCATAAGTTTCTTAAGAGGAATGAAAATTGGAGATTTTAAGAAAAAAGTACTTACGAATCAAGATTGTCTAATAAGGTCTGGCAGACTGTATTCAAGTATCCTGTCTCTATTGCATTGTGAGAGACATCAAACACAAAGAGGTACACGGGTGGCTGAGGTGGACGCAGCTAAGCAAAGAAAAGATTACCATTAATTTTCAAATCACATTTGTTAGATTGTGTTTATTCATTCCATTGCAAGTTTAAACTGTTAAAACAACATGCAGATGATAGCTAAAATTTCTGAATGCATTTGCCTCGCATTTGGTAATACCAGAATTCTAGTTTTCTTCTTAAGATATCTACAAATTCTAAATACAGAACAACTTCAACATCATAAATATTTAGAAGAGAACTCTCTGAAGTTCTCCCCGTGAGTTCTCAGATACACTCCTTAAGGCAACAGCTGTTCTACTGAACTGGAAAACATCCTCTGAAACAAAGCTTTCTCTGACTTCCCTCTGAAAATAAAACAAAGGGAAAGAATAAGTAAATAAAGCCTTACCATGTATTCAGATGGAGCCATAAACTCAATAGTAGCATTCTGGACTTCAGGTCTTTTATGAGGTTCTCCATAAACTCTTGTCACAGGATTATACAGGAATTCTTCAGGAACTTTGCAGATAAGTTTATATATTAGTATTTCATGCTAGTATGGCTATGCTGCACTTTAAAACAAATAGGTCAACTCTTTGGTGACTGTTGGGCAACATGTGGAGAACTACATCAGGCAGTGGAGCTCACACTTGTGCAAGAGTACTCTGAGGGACTACTTGGGCTTATTGTGTTTCTTTAGGGACACCATTGTCATGGGGAAACATTTCTCATGACTCCCAACGGGACTGACAACAATCCCCCTACTGATGTGGCCAACAACACTCCAGTCTCAAAGGCCAAGGTGGGAAAGGTTAATTGCAATACTTTAAAGCACATTTAAAACTTACCATCATTGACTCTATAGCACAAATTGCATTTCCATCTCCTTTGGTCTAGGAAGCTGACAAAAGGGTTGATGTACGTCCGGCAGGAACGGCATCTCACAATAATACTGGAAGTGACCACTGGCAGTTGCTGGAAAAGAAAAGCTTCCTGTTTTAAAGCATCCTTGTTGAAAGAAAAGAGTACTTCTGCATCCTCACAGCATCCCTGCAATTTCTTAATACAGCAGGTAGAAACTGAGCTCTTACATATTTGACTGTGTAGATTTCCTTTGTAAGCCCCTAAATCCCTTACACTGATGGTTGAAGAACAAGTCCTGTACCCAATACAGATCGAAAACCAAGGAAAAAAAAAAAAGCCCACATCTTTGAAAAAATCAATTAAACTGAGAAAAAATCCCAGTGTTTAGGAGACATACTGCTAAATTCAAAGTATTCTAGCTGTCTCATGATGTTCAAATCCCTTCAACCTTGTCAAGTCTTGAGTTTAGAATTAGTACTACATTTGAAATGAATAACTACAACTGATATGTGACAACCTGGAATTTAGGTGTTGCCTTCTATCACAGTCCAAATTCTGGGCTGCCTTTAAGCTTTTGGTTTTTTGAGGTTTGGGAGGCTTTTTTACTAAGAAGTGAGACCTGAAGGTTTAAAAATGGTAGGGAGAAGTAATTGAGAAAAATTACAGCGATCTGTATGGAATAATGAAATGTCAGTTACTATGGTAGCTCTTTTGGCCAAGATACCTGCTCTTGTTTTATAATTCATTGTCCATTTTCTGGACTCTGTAAAGGCATAGTTGATATTTCAGCATGTAAAGTTTTGAGTATTTCTCATACCGATAAGTCTTTGAAAGGATGAAGCAGGAGCCCCAAAGGAAGTTTGGCTTTATTCAGTAAGGCCTGAGTTTGAGGAATGTTAGTCAGGGTACAGCGGAACAACCTACATGGAGGACAAAGGGTTATTTTCAGAGGCTTTCAAATAAATTATGATTTCAGTAGTACAGTATATTTTTCTAGAGCTGCAAATTTCCATTTCCAGATGAAAGATCTTCTCTATCTCTGTCAAATAATTTTGTTTCTGTCTGAGCTTGACACACAGCCTGACCTGACTGAATTCACTCCAATTTTATATCTTCTCATCCATACTCACTGCCAGGCATAAGATTTTTGTACCATACCTATCTATAGCTGCCTTGTTGAATTTTTCCTCATACTTTCTACAAAGATGATTTTCCCCTCTTCAAAGTTAAACCCACTTTCTGCCTTTATTTTAACACAGCAAAGCTCATTTTCAATATTTTCTACTCATAAAATTAAGAAAATATTTTGTCAAGTTAGAAAAAAAATTCCTACTTATATTTATATCTATTTTGATGCATTATAGCAAATGCATAATCATACTCAGGATTGCAGTTGAGCTTCTGGATGTCTTCATGCAAGTTGGGGACAGGAGCCTTCAAAAGGGTGGTAGGAAGAATATTTCTTTCTTGAAGAAGATTGACTGGTCTTAACCCTTCCTGCTGTAGACTCAGGCCACCCATTGATGCAGTTAAGTGATTAGTGCCCAGGGCAGGCTAGATTAAAAAAAAAAATTCACAAATTAGCACCAATTACTTGGATGAAACCCATAGTCCATTTAAAACCACACACATATATATATCTATCCCTTTCAGTTTGTTTTGCTCATGTTCTAACTGCCATTGTATCAATGTATTTAGAAATACTGGTTTGCCACATGAATTTGATTTATGCATGTAACATAACAGAGGAAAAAAGTAGCATAAATTGCCTATAAAGCTCTTGAAAAACAGAGGCTCAGCTGGTGAAAATGTCAGTCGGTTCACTTTGATGGTTCAGGGGAAGAATATTTAAATACTTCTGCTAACAATAACAATGCCACAGAAGAGAAGCATGCCAAAAACAGCTGAAAGTTTCAAAAGAAACATCCTGAACAGATTTGAGGGTGGAACACTACACAAAAAGCTGGCACACAGCTTTTCCAAACTTGTACCAAGGCACAGGCAAAAGCATTAATTCTGGGTGATGTCTATCCTCTTGAACAAATGGTGCCCAAACAGGGAACAAAATAAGCAGCATCCTAGGGATGCTACCACCCAGAGGCACTACTGAGGCAGAAACCAGACAATCTTTACCTGGTGGAAATGTTTTGATCCATCTGGATATTGCAAAGCAGATGCATTCATTCCTGGTGCTCCAGGTGGAGAAGTATGTTGATAGCCTGGAGGTAAGGCAGGGTAAGAATACCCAACACTTCTATTCATCTTAAGATTTGGGGTTGCAGGAGAATAATGTGGAGCTGCTGGAAGCAGAGTAGACAGATACTTAATTGCTGAAGAACTGTATCTCACTTGAGGCATTAGCACAGCAGGAGAGCTGCCTGTTTAGTTTCTAAGTGTAAAAAATACAGCTGCTGTCAACTTTGCAAAGGGCTGTCACCTACTTTACATATCACAGACAAAGACATGCTAATTATCAAACTTCAAATGCCACATCTAGCTTCAAGACAGGCACTGAACCAAGTATATATGTTTGTACACAAATGCTTAAACTTCTATCTTTCCCAGACTCTTGAAAGTTCCATAATAATAACAACCATTTTGACTCCCAAAGCCTTACCCATGAGGCCACCACCTTCTATTGCATCATAGCTGTTTTGCACTACAGACCCATCACTGGCAGCAGATATGGCATCACCTTTAAAGAAAAACAACCACAGGAAAAATGTGCACAAGTTACAAAGAAGTTTTAATGAAGTAACTGCAAAAAAATCCTACTTGCTGGATGAATATTAAGACAAGCATAGTTTGAATTTACTTTGGTTTTGACCTAGGATGAAACTGAATTAAATATACGCTTCATCCTCTTTCTCACACACACGTCCCCTGCAGATGTGACCTCAACAAAGGACATTCATAAAACATCAAACTTTTTTTTTTTTAGGGAAAACAAAAATCCCTACACTCCCGGTTGAATAATCTTTTACAAGTACTTCAGATTAGGGATTTGCCATAGCTTCCAAGCCAACATGCAGTAAAGGGTCAGGGGACACTCCCTCCTCAACAGAGGAAGTTTCTTTAGGCCAGCTGTAGTTTTCAAAGTAACCTGTAGCTTAGAGTTCCCTGAAGAACTTTTTCCACTGATAATCCACAGAAACACCAGATTCCTTACAACACTTACACACTTAGTCCACTACTGCTCACCAAACAGCAACAACTCTGACACAGTCACATACCAGTCATGATAGGAAAAACCTTGAACTCAGAGAGTGCTCCCAAAGAACTGTTTTTGGTAAGCCAACTATGCCTAAATATATTAACACAACTATATATTGCTAAGGACAAGTAGGTACTCCATTTTTATTACAGTTTTTTATTAAAATCTTCAAAGATGACCCAATAAAAGGAACTTATGTTACACACTGAATTTTGCTAGCAGCAGTCAACCTGTTTCATAGACTAAACATTTTTATCTCTCCAGGGCTCTGGACATGTTTCTCTCGATGAAGAAAGTATTTTCTAAGCAAAAGCTGTTTCTAATGCATTTAATACATTCCAAACTAATCTAAATCTCAGTATACTATTCCCGTGCTCACTGAGCTACCAGACATGAGAAGCTGACAATCTGAACATGCAAGGAACCAACAGCTTTGACGGAACTATGTATGTAAAAATAAAGCTGCCGACTCACCCATGGCCCCATGTTAAGCATGGACACTAAATGCCAAACAACTCAAGTCTGTCTGATACAGAGCCCTGAGGAGTTCCTAAACAATGGCATATTTGTGTAGGGCTCACACGAGACACAAAGTCAGGTATGTCTTCAACAGCTGACATTTCATAGCCTCTAGTAACTTCCTTCAGAAAAGTAACAAATGCAAGATGTGTGTTTCAGTGATTTTACTCAGAGAAGAATAAGGTACAGCTACATAAACAGCAAGAAATTGCAAATCCACATTTTCACTCTCCCTCCACAATGAACAATACAGGGAATCAAACATGGACTTCTGTCCTCACAGTAGTCAGGGATGCAGAGAAAGGAGACTTTCCCTATCACTTTATAACAATAAAAAGAAAAAAAGTGATGCCAACTACAGGTGACACAGCCATGTAAAACAGCACTTGAAAATCGATTTTCAACTGTTAATTTCTTAAATTTTATTAACGTCTGTTTATAGGAATTTTTTTTCCTTAACAGGTCCTTACATGCTCTTTTCAGATTAAATTATTAGCTGTATTAGCATCAATTTTACAATTTGAGTCTCTAATAGAACAATGTGCTTGACTTTAAAGGTTGCATGTTACAGCAAGCTTCAATGTTTGAATTCAACATAAAGAGGAAATTGTTTCTTACCTTCTTGGTTTGCAGCTGGTTTTAGCAGAAACTGCGTGCTAGGTGGTCCTGCTACCGCTGTTGATGGTCTAGGTGGACCACCAACTGGTGGAAGTCCTAAAGGTGGCCTTGGAGGGTGGAGTGGAGTTAAAGGCTGAGTCACTGGTGGAGGCGCAGATCCTATAAAGAGATTAACTTTTAGGAGGAGTTTAACCCACCTGAAAAAGTCACAAAAGTTTTGTTACAAAAACACACAGATTGAATTCTAACTATTCCTGTTATTAGAGGATGAATAGCATGAGATACATAAATCCTAACATGTAGGTAGAGGATCTCAACTTCAGGTTGCTTCTGTCATACTTTTCTTATTTTGGTTTCCTGTAGCTACTGATCTCTTTCAGCTTTTTGTTGCTATTGTTGGCAAGAGTTTCAAGATGTACAGAAAATATCCCAACTCTAACCAAATTTGGAGTGATCACCAAACAAGTTTAGTAATTTTGAAAGTGATCATTTTTATACAAAAACATACCAGGAAAATGGCTCAGGAGGATTGAATGAATATAAAAATTACTTATTCCAAACACTTGCTCTCATTTCATATGCTACTTTCCAAAATTTCTCTGCATTTTCCTCACTAATTCCAAAGTACTAACTGTTTATTCCAATTAAGTCCCAGAAATAGTTTAATGAATTCTGTGAGCTTAAGACATTTTGAACAGCATAAGAAAATTAGGCAGGCACATAACAAAAAAACTAGCATCAATAAAAATTTCTAATGAGGCTTAAAGCACTTAACAAGAAAAATTGTTTGCTTTTACATGGAAAATATTTCCATAGCTGTTAGCATGCTTAGTCAGAAAAAAACTAACATACAGCAGTTTGGCAAAGAGAAACTTAAGTATTAACTGTGTTTCCATAATAATCACAAGTTGAACAATAGAGCTATTTCATGTTAGAAAAGCTTTACCACTGCATATACAAGCAGTAAAGCAGCAGGAGCAAAATCTCTTACTTTTAGAGTACTTTCTGAAGACTCACAATTATCATTAAATGTGAAAATTACAAGTTTGGGGGAAGGAAGCTTTCCATTGAACTGACCTCTATTTCAACAGCACAGAATGCTTTTCAGTTTTCTTTCCAGGCTGTGCTCCAGTTATTTGCATCAACCTGACAGGCTATTCAAAAAATTACCTGAATCAGTGGTTACTGAACATGCTCACTAAATAGAACTAGTTTCCAATTATGAAGTCCTGGACTGAAACATGCTAATGCTCCAACAGTTACCCCTGGAAATGGTGAAGGTCACAGAAACAGCATCACCCACACACAGCATCTCAAATCAGTGGGACACCATTCAGGAGTTACCTGCTCCAGCCAGCTGAAACACACAACCTGAGCACAGAACTTTCATTTCTAACCCAAAGAAAGCATTCGGGTATTTCTGATGGGTGCACCTGCTTTAACAATCTTCCACAAGCAAAACGTCACTGCAGAGTGACATACTCAGAGCTCTATATTCATTATTTTAAAAGGTCGCTGAAAAATGGACATTGGTAAAGTATCAAACAGTTCTGTTTACCTGGCTTCACATAGCTATTCTGCAGTGGAGGAGCCCCTGGAGAAGCAGCATATTGATAACTCCCTGCAGGATTTGTACTTCCTGATAATGACGACGGTGACTGAGCTGACCCTGACCCAGGCACACAAGCCAAATGACTTGTTTGAGCCCCAAGTGGCTGACTCACAGGAGTCTGGCTGTATTGCCAGTTTGAAAGCACCGGTGGGCTGGCTCCAGGAGGAAAGCTCCCAGCAGATGATACAGCAGCTGAGTTCTGTAATACAGGCAGCAGCCCTTGTGGAACAGGACCTGGCTGTTGTACTGGTGACCCGGAGAAAGCTGCCACTGGTGGTCTATTGAGAGTCTGGCCAGGTCCTTGGTAATTGTTTAATTGAGAAACATTCTGAGTACCACTATAGCTATACTGTCCAGAAGACTGATGTGGAGGAACCTTTGCCGGCGTCTGATGGGAGTACGATCCTGGAACTGCAGAGCTGTATGCCTGGCCATCTGGGGGATGCATCAGCTGATTCTGAACAGGGCCTGGAATGGAAAAAACTACACTCTTTAGGAAGTCAGGGTTGTGTATCACTTCTGAAAATAAAAGATGTTTCTGTGAATGTCTTTCCTTAGGATTTTATTAGTCTCCAAGCCATTTTTAATTTAGACCATTAGGTGTAACAGAAGTACAACTGCAAGGGACATGAGTTCAGCAGTATTTTGCTATAAACACTTACATCTTTGTTTTGTTTTACAGTAACCTTGAAACCACTAAACATTCCAGTACCATCCATGCTCCTAGATTGAAACTCACACAGGATCCAGGATCCCATCCACTTGTCAGAAGCCCCCAAAAGCAAGCTGCCCACAGATGAGCACTGTCCCACACCACTGGCAGTGGCACACACGAGCAGACCGAAAGCAGAAGTCCATTGCATAACAACACCATTTCACACGATGGCTGACGCCAACCTACACGTCAGCTTACCACAAGGACACAGCCAGCCAAGTGCCAGCACAGGTCACTATGCTACTTCTCAAGTGACTGAGTTAATCTATGAAAGTTTCTGCACTTAATTTTAGTAAGAGAACTATTCATACACATACTGCTCATGTGAGTGGCCAACTGGTCACCAACACAGAATGAAGGGTAAGTTTACCATAAAATAATTTAAAAAATAATTAAAAAAAAACTTGACAGGTTGATGATGCTTTTCATGCATTTTTTGGTTGGTACACATAAATTAAGTTTTACTCATTTGAGGAAAAAAAATTGAAAAAAAGTTTAATAACCCTCCTAAGAGTAAACAACAAAAGCAAGAACATCATCAGATTCCTGCTTTACAGAGGAACAGGTTAACAGAATCCCACAGTATCCCACAGCGTTTCCAGTGCAATATGGGCTCCGTAAAGGAAGGTACTACTACAGATTGTTCATAGGACTGCCACAAAATGGACATGCTGAAGAGAGACTATCAATTTTCAAGTGAAATCCTTCTGAGCAGAGCACACTAGACAGTGCAGGCCACAGCCATCTATGACTCCTTCGCAACTACCAAAACACTTTCCAATGTTGTATCATTTAGTTCAGCCAGTCACATTGTGGCTCTCCTAATCCCCTAAAAACACAGCTTAGATACTGGAGACATTCCACACACACAGTTACACATTATAAAAAAGATGATTGGTTTCTTACTGAAACTTAATGGCTCAATTCTGAAAGGTGAGCAAGTTCACATTTCCAAGTTAAAGTAACTCACACATTTCTGACAATAAATTAAGCTAAATGCAGAATACATTGAAATTCTTAGTTAGGATAAACACTGCACTGATCATTCTGCATCTTAACTGTGCATAAAAGGTACATACCATATTACTCTCCAACCACTAACTTCAACATGCAATTTATCCTTCAGTTACAAAATCCAGTTATACCCTACTGTCCTTACAATGCTGCTCATAGGTATTTGCAACTATTAATTCTCTAAAATCAACGTTTAAAGAAAAAGCTCACAAAGACAAAAATGCTTACAGTTATGAGTAACCTTCAATAAGTACCTTGCAGTGTATCAGATGGATTTCCAAAAATCAATTTGCAAAGCCCATCGGCAATTAAACTTGCTAACTTCAAAAATTATGAATTCTTATCAAACCTTGTGATTGCATCCACACAAACACTGATAATATCATCACTATAAACTGCAGGAAAAGTACAGAACAAATACAAATTGATTTAATGACTTGATTTTTCACCTTAGGGCTTTACCCTCTATCCCAGACAGAAATTAGAGTATTTGGATTGCTCTCTTAAGCACTGTTTTCCCTGCTTGAAGATAAAACAGTGGAAGTGAGGTGATGTAAAAAACTGACCTACTTGGTATTTTCTATGGCACTTAATGCAAAAATATAAATCAAATTCACCACAAAACAATGTTCCAATTTCAATTTTTATTTTAAAAGTCAGAAGGACAATGAAAAGTCTTGACACCCTCATGTAATAGTTCATGTTTCCAAGACAAGTCTGCACAAAGCTGCCAAAAAAAGCTAATAGATATAGCACTAAGGGATAAAATCCCTTTACAAAGAGTTTCACAGTGCACAAAAACTTTTCAGGACTTGCTGTTTGGATGCAGACAGATACCCATCTTGACTGACCTCTTTACTGACCGATCAAAGAGTATCTAGGCTGTCCAGCTTTCCCCAAATGCTGCTAGTTTTCTGTGAAGCCAGAAATAAACAAGGAATTCTGCATGGATTGAAGTACTACTTCACCTGCACAACAGCTAGACAGCCAACACTTGGAGACCACAGAAATGAATTAGTAACAGAAGAAAGGCCACCTATTTAACAGCAGAAGTCTCCTCTACAACAACACAAGGCCATTTAATGTTTCTAAGAGATCAGGAATAGCATCAGAATATATATATGAAGGTTGCTTGATGGTTTTATAAAATGGTCAAAGTACTACTGTGGATGGCCAGAATCCAAGTAATATTTTCCGCCACACAGAACTTCACTGTCCCCTACTCCAAGCCAGTTACTCAGCAGATCACTTTTGCCAGCCACAAGGCATCCAAGCTTCAGGGAGATGCAAAGATAAATACTCTGAAAAGTTACATCCCAACAGATGCAATGGAATCAGACACCACCAGTGTCCACTTCACCTGACTCTGACCACTGGATTACAAACTCAACAGCTCCTAAATCACCTCATGACATCAAAGTACCATGCTAAGGTATCACATGAAAGAAAAGAGCAAAACATTTTCAAAAAGAATTGTTTCTCCTTCTTGTTTGCACTTCAGATCTATCAGATGGAAAACAAGCTAGACACCCGCAATAAAATGAGTACAGAATACTGGTCCTATTAAAAGACAAACAGAAATGAAGGAGAGGAAGGCTGTTGCTAAGCAACCCAAAGCTCAGTGCCAACAATTTCCCGGGCAGCACATGGTGCTCCTGTGACAATTTACTGCCTTAGTGGACATGCAAGCTCAGGGAGTTACCTGCAAACACTTCAGCAAGCAACAAGTTGCAAGGAAGGGCTGACAGCTGTAGAACAATTTATTGTCCTGCTGACAGTTTTCTTTCCTCACAGACCACTGTAAGCACCACTACAGCACTCAGTACACCCAAAACTGTTTTAGAAGGCTTTGGTATTAGTATAAAGATCAAGGATCACAGCACCCTCTCAACATATATTTTAAACAATGCTATGAATAGTTCATGCTTGAACAATTTATTTCAAACCCAAACCTTATATCTAACAACTGCTTAATTTTATTACCTAGTATTTGCATAACTCTACATTTCAGTTCTTTATTTTTCATACACCTGACAGCTGAGTAGCCTGAAATTCCTCTTTCTCGACTGCCTCTCCATAACTTTCATTATGTGCTTATTCTGACACTAGGGAAATGAGCAAACATAAAATGATGCCAGTCTGTAAATCATCCCACTCAGTTACTCCATTAGCTAACATTCTCTTTGCACAGTCTCTGCTCAGACCATAAGCTCTCCAAGACTGAGCTTCTCTCTCCACACTACATTCATACTCTTCCCACTCTCTTCACCCTAGAAGCAACTACACAGTTAATTGCAAATTGTCGTTTTGCTAATAACTTTGAAGAAAAGCAATAAACAAATTGCAGGAGGGGGGGAAGAAAAATCAAAATATCTCTTTATAACTGAACTGCTTATGATGCAGCACAGCTACTGAAACACACAAGTGTATAATTAAGGAAGCAAGTGCAGAGGATGTGTATGTGAAATCAGGAGACACTTCCCATCAGCACAGACTTGCACACATTGAAGTTCTTATTCCTATGTTAAAACACTGGCAAGTAAGTTCAGTTTCACTTTCAGTATCTCGTTAAAAAAAAAAACAACAAAACAAAACAAAACCAACATTTTGAGGGGAAGAAGGTAATCAGACTTTCCCAGTTTGCAGAACACAGAATCAGATAATGTCGGCTTTACGAGAATGGCAAGTAAAGAAAGCCCCGCAGCGCCGCAGGCTGAGCTCAGCGATAACCACAGTGCCACATGTACAGCCCCGTTCCAAAGGGTCAAACCTCGGCTGTGTCACCCGTGCCACCGACAGGGACCCACCCGGGCTAAGGGACGGTCCGGGGCAGCTCGAGCTGGGCGTGTTACCCCGGCAGCATAGACACGGGCTCTCTGAAAGACGCTGTCGTTCATACCGACAGACAAATGTACTCAGGGATACTTTTGCCATGAAAAATAACCAGAATGAAGATTTATTTTGCCTAATGAGCCGCTCTGTGTTTTCCTCAGTGACACTTGGGGCAGTTCCCAGTTCGACAGCACCCCACCCCCACTCCCACCGCCCCACGCCGCTCCCGGGGTCACACCAGGAGTTCGGCTCCGCTGCCGCTCCTTTCCTACTTTCCTCCCTAATTCAGCTGCGTTTCGCCTCGGGCCGCGGGTAGCCGGGCTGCAGGGTGGACACCGCCAAGCTCAGCCGAGGGTAATCCAGCGACCCGGGCAGCGAACGGGTCGTCCCCGGAACCCCCTCCCCGCGCTGTGCCCGCGGGCACCGGCCCCTGCCCCCGCTGCTCCGGGGAGAAGGGCGGCCTGGGGCCGGAGGAAGCGCCGCGGGGCGGGAGCCGTCCCCACCAGGCCCTATCCCACACCGAGCCCCANGACGGAGCCGCGCGAAGCCGACCCTAACACAGCCGTGTCACACCGAACCGAGCCGAGCCCAGCCGAACCAAGCCGAAGGCAACGCAGCCGAGACGACGCCCTCCCATCCGAGTAGAGCCGAGCACAGCCGAGCTCACCCGAGTGTGTGCGCCGCGGGCGCCGGTACCGGAAGAAGCCGTGGGGGGCGGAGCAGGCGCAGCCGCGGGGGAGTGTCGGTGTCGGTCGGTGTCGGTACTGCTCGAGTCCCGGAGCACCTCAGGCTCGGCGGTGGGTGAGCGGGGTGGGCGGTGAGGGGTCTGTTCTCCCTGGCCGGCGGGGAAGCTGAGTGAGCCCCGCAGGGTGCTGGGCTATTCTCGTGTCCTGCTGGGAGCGGCCTCCGGGCCGCGGCTGGGCCTGGCCGGGGGTCCCTGCGCGCCCCCACAAACTGCGGCCTGCGCGGGGCCGCGGGCAGCGCGCCGCGAGGGGCTTGAGGGCGGGCGCTTCCCTCCCTTCCCTCCTATCGTCTCCCTCTTCTTTTCGCCCCGGCACAGCCCTAGGACTCCTCAGGCCGCAGAGGGCACCGGCCAGTCCGAGGCTGTCAGGGTGCGCGCAGGTCCCGAACAGCGCTGCCTCAGTGGGTCTGTGATGGTGGGGTGCCCACAGATAACCCACAGATGCCCTGCAGCCTCCCTGGGCAGCCGTCTGCCACGTTGTATCGAGCTGGCAATACTTGTTTGAAGTATTGTTGTATTTTCGGAAGTCACTGCTTTTAAGGGTTTTGTTCATAAGTCAGTGAATGGTGCAGCAGCCCTACAGTGAGGATGTGCTCTGACAGCTGGGCTTTGTGAACCAGGGCTGGCTAAACCTCCGCATGAGATGCCTTAGGAACTCGTGTGTTGTAGTGCTGTCTTCACAGGTAAACTCTGCTGTTTCAAAAACGGGTTGCTGTCAAAAAAATTATTAAAATACTTAAAGTCTATGCTGTTATCTCATTTTCTAACTGTGCTTTTCCTCATCTTCTAAAATACAACATCCAAGTGCAGTTTCAAATCAAAGAATAAACTGTGTTGTAGAATCTCAGTTTATCCACTAAGTTTCTTAGGGATTTCAACTTTTGTTGCCTGTGGTAATACTGTATAATGTTATAGTGATCATGTGTGAAATTATAACTTCTAAGTGATCATGTTTATATCCTACTTGAAAGACTAAAAATACACCCTTAGCAGTAGGCTCTAAGCTGTTGCTTGCAGGTTGTGGTTTCAGACTGAACTGTGGCTGAGGTGCAGGTTAGGTGCTGTCAGGCTGGACTGAGATTTCTTCCCTGGCTCTTGCTGACAGTCCCCACACAGGTGTAGCACAGTGTGTTCCCAGTTCACGTAAGAGCTGTTCACTGGGGTGTCACTGGTTTCTGTTTCCTAATTGTTCCATAAAGGCATTTTAAACTCTCTAAAAGCCTGGTACTGTCTCTTACCTAACCTTCAAGAGGCTTCAGAAGTGACCGCTGTCCTAAGTTTTAGAAGTGAAATGATGAATTTTTAGCTAGAAAAAAAGCAAGTTGAGTGTAGGAGGAAAAAAAATTCCTAGTTTTCAGAAGATAAAAGATGTGTGAGTGAGTTTGCTTGCTAGTCCATGCTGTCAGAAGCCTTCCCTTCAGGAAGCTGGCTCAGCATTACCAGAGCCACTGTGTGGGAATTCCTCATTCTTCACAGTCTCTAGTAAGTGAACCCACGTCCTTGGTCTATGGAGTGGTGGACCTGCCTCCACAGGAGTTACTGGGTGATGCTTTGCTGATGAAATAACATTGGCCAGGGTTGATGGGAACATTTTTCAGTGGTAGACATGTCACTAGAGTCTAATGATACTAGAAAGTTGTAGTGGAGACACAGTGAGTTGGTGATGTCTGTAAAAGTAGTTGATATCAAAAGACTGTCTTGGTCCAGCACAGCTTTTCATTCGAAGTTTTTATCTGTTTCCAATGGATTATTTTCAAATCAACCATTAAAATAGAATCCTCATCTCCATCAGGGCTTGTGAACTGGCTTTTATGTTGCCCAAGAGTTTGAGTCCGTATATATTCAACAGCCTCAGCTCTTCCCTGAATTTGCTCTCAGCATAACAACTTTCAAAACCAGAGCAGAGCCGCTATGGTTTTGTAATGCTTTGATTTGACACAGCTCTGAATTATATAGTTACTTTTCCTATGTGATAAGAATAGATTTGATATCTCTATTCAAATATTACCTGTGTGCTTTACAATTAGCTGTCCATTTTTTTCCCATTTTAAAAGTGTTTTCCTTTAACTGCTGCCAGCTGATATGGAGGTTGTTTTGGGAGGATTTGGATAGCTCTGTTTCCAGTGCCACTTTTCCTATGGTGATGGAAATTGAACCAGTATTAATGCCACTTCCTCTGTGTTTGTAGAGTAATCCTGTTCTCAGGTTTATCATTTGAATCTCACCCCTTAAAGTTTTTTCTGTAAAATATGAAGATTGTTTTGGTTGATGTTTTTTGTAAACCTAAGTGTAATAGATGAAACAGGTTAATACTGAACACTGAAGTTATTCTCACCTCAGTAATCTGAGCACTTCTCTTACATCACACTGTTTGTCCTGATTTGCAGGTTATTTGAGTCGATCGTTTCCCTAAGCCCCACAGGGGCTTTTCTTGATTGGTATTTTGCTCAAGCAATAAATAAAACTGCTGACGTGTGTGTTCTGCCATGTTTGCTTATTCTTGACCTTTGATTTTTAGCCATGCAAGGGACAGTTTCAGTCATGACATTGTGTAACTGGGTGTTTATGCATTGACAAGCATATTTGATTTGTATTCTTAAAAATTATGCCTGTTGCAGCTGCTGTGTTGTTCAGAGTAATGTAGATGTGGTGAAGGGTTTAAGGGTTAGTTGTGGCAAAACCAAGACACCTGGTGCCTCATCATCTGAACACATTTTGTTACAGTGCAAGCAAAGGTCATTAAATATTCACTCCTCTTTCCACATTATCTCTGTATGATGTACCTGTTGTTGCGTAGCAAAAAAACTCTTTGTCATGAGTGTGGTTGCTATGATGGATGCCTGGATTTTGGGCTGGTTCAGACCTGTATTTTGACTCCTGTGTGCTGTGCTTCAGGCTCAGAGCTGCCCTGAAGTCCTCTTGTGATGCCTCAAGGTAGCTCTGCAGCTTCTAAACAAGTGTGCTGAGAACCTGTAGCAGTGTGGATGCCTCTGCCAGCTGTGTTTAGCAGTGCAGTCCAGTTTTTCCAGGGCAGACTCCAATATCTGCAGGGGTCATGCATTCCAGTAGGAATTAGCTGGCTAAAGGCTTCTAAGGATGTTGCCCATTAGTCTCCAAGAGAACTAAAATACTCACAGTTCACTGTGTCGAACTGGTGCTCTCAGTGTGATTTAGAGTGCAAGTTTGATGAGGAGCAGCTTAGGGAGCTGGGGCGGCTCAGCCTGGAGAAAGGAGGCTCAGGGGGGAACCTCATCACTTTCTAAAACTTCCTGACAGGTTGTAGCCAGGTCAGGGTTGGTGTTTTCTCTCAGGTGACAAGTGACAAGACAAGAGGAAACAGCTTCAAGTTGTTCGCCAGCGAAGATTCAGATTAGATGTTAGGAAAAATTTCTTCACTGAAAGGGTGGCCAAGCCCTGGCACAGGCTGCCCAAGGCAGTGGTGGATTCACCATCTCTGGAAGTGCTCAAAAGTCCTGTGGATGTGGGTGGCCCTTGGGGGCTTGGTTTAAGTGTTGAACATGGTGGCGCTGGGCTAACAGCTGGACTCAATGATCTTAGAGGTCTTTTCAACCTCAATGATTCTATGATTATCCTCACAAGATAAGGAGGAAATTAAGATGAAAGCTAGGAAATTAATCGCTCATGGCTACACAATGAATCTAGTACTGGCTCTCAGCTCAGCCCTCTGTTCTTGAATCTAAGCTGAAGGAATTCAGTGAGAAAATACAGGGGTCTGGTGGGGGTTTTTTAAACAAAACCTTTGCATTTAAGATTTGAATTGTGGCGGTCTGTGCAGGACAGTACAGGAGGTCACTGTCTTTGAAGGGTAATGCCAGTGCTTTGTGCTAGGTAGTTGTTTTCCATAACAAGCCAAACAGGCAGGTTCTGTGTGGACAAGGATGTATTTGGTATCAAACTTCTCTAGATGCAACTCCTCAAAACTTCTTCACCTCTTACTGCCTCTGCTTTGAACCCCAGCAGCTCCCAGGCATGGTCGGAGCACTAAATCGGCACTGATAGCCCTCCAGTGCCCTCTCTGAAGTGCCACCTTTTCCCAGTTGAAAAGTGAAAATCCTGTTTAAAATCTTCAGTGGATCATAACATACCTTCAATAAATTGTACTTTGGATAAAATTATTTTTACTTCTTGCAAAGACTTCAGTCTATATAGTGTTTTCCCAAGGGAGGGGAAAATCTTTGCTGTTGTCAATTAACTGGTCTATGATACAGTTTACCAAAACTAAATTTTTTTTAACACAGGATTTTAAATTACTTCTGTTACCTATAAATATTTTACAATGCTTAATTGTAAATTAAATATTTTACAGTGCTGTTCTGACAGAACTTAAATGCATGTTTTCTCTTTATTTCAGACTATAAGATTCAGCTATGTTCCTATTTGATTGGATTTACAGTGGTTTCAGTAGTGTATTGCAGTTTTTAGGTAAGTCATTATTGTTTGGGGCTTTTCCTTTCTGCTATTCTTGTGTAAAATATCTGTTCGCCTCTGTTATCTTCAAATAAGACTGCTGGGTAAATAATAATATTTGGTTTGGTGTACATTCAGTAACACTTAAATAAAAGTTTCATTTATCAATACTGAGCATTTCCAGAGAGTGCTCTTCTCTCTGTCTTACATTAATTCTTGACAAAAATTAGATTTTATTTCATTATCATGATAGGTTGGGCTTTTCTAATCATACTACATTTAAGCTAGTGTAATTCAGTTGGCTTTTATAGGTCTTCTGATTTTTCTCTGCTGTAAAGAGCTGAACTCAGTTATTTTAATTCCATTTTTTTGCCCATGGGGATATAATTTCAGAATCCAAATAGGAGGGACTGTCTACAAAAAATTAGTGCCAGGTATTGAAGCCCTTTCTCATGTTTAGCAGTGCATTGTTCTGTGATTTTTATGTTCTGTGCCGCAGAAATTAGTGTGAAACTTCATTGGCATCTACTCAAGAGCCTCAGAAAATTATTCTCTGGCTAAAAAGTCTCCAATCCATGTCAATTCAGAGTGAAAAAAACCCACAACCACGAGGAAAATTAATGTTAGGATACTTAAAAAAGGATCAGAAGTTGCAGATCACATAGCAAAGAGGCATGATTTCCAAGTTTGAAGGATTTTATTGAAGTGCTCATAAAGCATTTGAAGCTAAGAAGTCTTAGCAAGCTGTGCCACCTATCTTTTATCAGTTGAAAGTTTAAAGTTTTGCACTGAGTGTCAGACCCTTGGCCTGCTATCAAAATGTTAGCCAGTTAAATTTTAACTAAGTTGACTAATCCTCTTCTTTAGCTGCGCAGTGATTACTGGACACTGGCTTGCTCTTCCATTCCTGTGCAAGCAAAGGCTAATTCTGCTGAAAGATAGAGGAGCTTGAAGTAGCTCCCTTTTTTATGTCCCTCTTTTTCTAAAAGAAACACTTTCTCTTTGCATTCTCAGTTATACTTAGAGTTGAAGAAGGCAGATCATAACATTTGGGAAACTCCCCACAGTTCCCTGTACTGTCCTGTCAGAAGGCTAACGGGAACACTTTAGGAAGAACATTTTTGCACAAGTATACTTTTGGAATGCACAAAAACATTTTTTAATTTTTATGTATATATAAAAACTCAGGTCTTGATGTAGCCAATAGCTGAAATATGGCTGCTTGTTAGTCTTGTGTTTCTCTGAAAGACACTTGGGAAGCTTGAAATGTTTTGGTGAAACCAGCAACATGTGACTGGGAATCAAAGACTCCTGGATGTGCAGGCTGAGAGTGGCAAAAATACTGTTTTCCTATAGGTTAGTAGAGTTCCATTTAACTCATAAGGTGGGTGGTGGAGTTTCTCCTGTGATGTAAGTTACTATATGAAAATATTTGTCCATTTCTTTCTCTGTAAACATTAACACTTTCTCCTCCACTCTGTAGTTTAGTAGTTAATATATATACGGGCATATGAGAAGGTGAGTTTGGGAAGTAAGAGTTATTGTATTTGAAAGAACTGTGAAAACACTCTACAGGACCTGGAGTAATAAAGATCATGAATGAAATAAGATGAGGAATAGGAGAGAATATTCATTCCTGCAAGTTGCAAAACATGTCCAGCTGGAATGTAATCCCTGAGATTAGCTTGAAGGCCAAGAGAGAGGTGAGCAAACAGCAGTGGTATAAAGGTCTGCCGGGCAGAGGTACCTCTGACCCTGGAATGCCGCATCAGCGGGGCTGGCTGAACATCCCAACACTCGTGAGGATAGCACATTACAGAAGATACTTTTTTTCAGTACAAAACAGGATTGATTTTTTTGTTTTAAATTTAATTTATCTTAATGTTTTACTCTGAATGTCAATGAGTTTGAAGCAATGAAAACTAATTCTGGCAGACGATACAGTGTTGACAAGTTGTAAGAGAATTGCCATTTGATAATCTCCAATTTAAGAAAATATGGTCTTTGTGTTTTAAACATTTTTTCTCTCCTTCACAGCAACTGTTGCATTTCTGGGGTTACTAGTGGTGGGGGAGAAGAAGGGCAGAAGGCATTTTTATAAAGATGACAACCAATGAAATTAAAATTTCTTATTCCTGTTAGGATAGCACTGTCACATGGGACAAAGTGTGTTAGAAGTGCCCTAATGATGCCATTCAAGATGTAGCCTACAATTTTCCTGGGGGTATGGGTGAAAGTTACATTTTGTCCAAATAATGTGTTAACCAATATTAAAGAATTCATACACAAATTATGATTATTGATGTTGAATCCAATTTCTCTGTGTTGCTCTGATTGAAGTCTGAATTTTATTTTTGTCTCGGACAAGTGTTTGGCTTTAATTAGAGGTAGCTGAACAGAGTTCAGGTTCAGGATGGTCCATGGTCCAGCATCTGCTGTTAGTGCTGGGTCTGCACCCACCTCTCCACCACCTGTGAGCAGAACTGTCCTTTTGCTGGGGCAGAGTAAACTACGCTGGCATTTAGTCCTGTTCTGCCATGCCTTTCCTAAGATAATGCAATGCATTTCCATGATTGACACATTCACACCAATTGTGTGCCTCTCCTGCTCCTGCCAAGCATCCTGTAAGCTGCATGTTACCTGGTGCAGCAGGCTTGTCATAAGTGGGAATGTCATTTGTACAACATGGATAAAGGGCACTGATAAAGGTGTGGTGGAGTTTGCCTGGTCTGTATTTTGTACCGTGACTGTGACATGTTGTTCCCAGGAGCAAAATCATCTCTAATGCTGGAAATTTACTCCTTCTGGTTGAACTGATTAATCACTAGGCCCTTTTTTGTTCTAGGACTGTACAAGAAATCAGGCAAACTAGTGTTTCTTGGACTGGACAATGCTGGAAAAACTACACTGCTGCACATGCTCAAAGATGACAGATTGGGACAACATGTCCCCACGTTACACCCCAGTAAGTTAATAGTGCTGTTCCTTAGCTAGAAAGCTTTTGAAGAATTGCAAGAAAAGCAGGATCTGATTATATATCGTAGGACCACCATTACAGCTGGGGAGACACAAAGGGATTTTTGGGATTGCAATCCATGGATAGTTCAAATAACCTTAAAAAAACTATGTGTGTAGGACAGTTCAGTGTGTTATATTTAAAATTAAAAGGTGAATAACAAGCAGAACAATGAAGCAGAGAGTTTTTACTATAGAAGCTGCAAGAAATAGGGGCTAGCAATTTTTGGGAACAGCTTCTCTGTATAATTGGAAAATCAGTGTTTGTGTCTCAAAGGTCTTGCTGTGTAATTGTTATCCTGGTGACCTTGCAAGAGAAAAAGTTCAGCACAGGTTGAAAATGTGGATTGGGGAAGCCCAGTAAAGAGGTGAGAAATTGGAAAAGGATGTGAAGAGGAGAAGCCTTGAACAGTATTGAAAACAAAATGCAAAATGCAAAATCTTTTTTGCAAACCAGATGCCAGAGCCAACTGTTGTTTGTGTAATATGTACAGATAAATAGTGTACGAATACTCTGCTGTCTTAGCATTGTAGATATTTCACACATGCTTTAATGGTTAATAACATTTTGGTGATACACGAATGTGTCATTGCTTTTGAGAGAATGTATTGCTCCCCTTTTCTTTTTGGATTACAAAATATTGGAAAGAACCAAAAGAAAGTAAAATCTATGTGCTAGAAGGCCAGACTTTTCCAAAGCACTGCATAATCTTCACCTGGAACATAATTCTGTTATTTCCAGCTTCAGAAGAGCTGACAATTGCTGGCATGACTTTCACTACCTTTGATCTGGGTGGACATGCTCAAGGTAAGAGTGTGTCTCTGAACTGGGCTGGAGTTTGCTTACAATCAGAAACAACAATCAGAAAAAGGCCCTGCTGCTGAGACTGACTTCCCACGCTCTTCTGTGATACCATAAAAGACGTTGGCTGCTCTTTTGCCCATCTACACCATTTATCACAAATCACAAGTATGACTTGGCAAGAGCTGCAGTAGAGGAAAAACTTTTGACTAATACTGTGAGGAGGAGTTCTGTGAATTCCTTACATTTACCTTCGAACTTACCTTTATTGACATAATTCTTAGGGAAACAAAAAACATTTCCATACATCAGCATTCATATGGGATAGAACAGTGGTAACATTAGAGAGAATTATAATTTTACTCTGTTACTTCAAGCTTTGTAAAGCATGAAATTACATCCCAAAGATTGGCAACATAAGCTAAGAATTTAAAAGAAATAAAATTAATAAACCCACACACACCTGTTGCTTCTTAATTACCAGTGTATATTACCTCTGTGTTTGGGGATAATTTCCTTTTATTTTTATTTCTTATTCTCCATGTAGCTCGCAGAGTGTGGAAAAACTACCTGCCTGCAATTAATGGTGTTGTGTTCTTGGTGGACTGTGCAGATCACGAAAGATTGCTTGAATCAAAAGAAGAACTTGATGTAAGTTTAAATGAGCTTTTAAAAGTTTGAACTTCTAAGACCTAAACTCAAATACCCAACAGACCTCTGCTGCCACCTGCACGTGAGTAGTAGTGATTTGACCTTCTGTATTCTATATTAATCAGTCCTCCTTTCTCCATTCCTTTGCAGTCACTAATGACAGATGAAACTATTGCTAATGTGCCTATCCTAATTCTTGGTAACAAGATTGACAGACCTGAAGCCATCAGTGAAGAGAGGTTACGAGAGACGTTTGGTCTGTATGGCCAGACAACAGGAAAGGTATTGCTCCTTTTTCCTTTTTTTTTTTTGGTGTTGACTCTGGTTTGCTCCAGCTATACAAAATAAATGTTTTCCTAATTTGTAAAGTACTTAGTACATACTAACAGTATATAGAACAAATCCTGGAGTCTCTTTGTGTGTGTGTTAGATGTATATCTACTACAACTTTTTATGTCATTTTAATGCCGCCTTTTTTCAGAGAAAATGTATTTGTATCTAGAATAATTTTTACTACTTCAACTTTCTTATGCACTATTTTTAAAGTTTTCAGAGGCTATAGTTATAGAGCAAATTATAAGAGAAAACTGAATAGAATCTTTCAGTAAGTGACTTTTCTCATTTCAAGTTCAAGCTTTAATAATTTTCCAGCTAACATATTTGCCTAAAGCTTAGAGATATACACCATTATACACAAGCTTAGAGATCTACACCATTGTAGAAGTCTAAATTTTTAGGTTGTGGGAAGGACAAAGTTCCTACTGGCACCCATAGCAACAAGGCAAATTTTTAGTAAGGATTTTTTGATACTTCAACTCCTGTTAGCATTAGAAACGGTGCTTGATGTCGTTGGCCCTTGGAAAGAAACCTCGCTGCAGCTGACAGAGTTGTTCCACTGTGGCTTCCAATCACAGCTCCCATTAGCTGACTAGCTCTGCTGAGGGCACCCATCTTGCAATTCCTCTTTGCTTATTCACTCTTAGGTGCCTCCCTTAAAAGTTCAGTGCCAGAGTTTAGGTCAGGCAGGAACAAATCTTTTCTTGTTTTCTGCATTTTGCCCTCTTGTTTTCTGGACTTTACACTGCATGTATTTGATGAAGCATGGACACCACTGTGAATCTCCAGTTGAACAGCAGCTTTATTACACTGTGCTGATCTTGGCAAGCAAGCACCTTGAACTATTGCTTTGGTTAGTCCTAAAATTTGTACCAAATGGTTTTTTTATCTGGTTGGAAAACTGTTGCATACAGAGCAGGGAACTGTGACTCAACACCAAACATAAGCACTAAAATTCTCTTTGCATGTTTGCTGTTCCATTCTGGTTTCACGTACTTCCCCCTCTCCAGTGTGGGTGCACGTGAACAACACACATTGTGTATTTCTTGTATACAAGTTACTGAGATTGAGGTCACATGTTCTGGTCTCTGTGGAGGTGTCAGACCCAGAGAAGCTCAGGATGCCCCATTCCTTGGAAGTGTTTTCATGCCAGTTTAGACACAGCTTGGAGCAACCTGGTGTGGCGGAAGGTGTCCCTGCCCATGGCAGGGGTTTAGAATGAGATCAGCTTTAATTTTAAATTAATTTATTTTCCAAAATTTCACTCTCAAACAAGATAAATAAGGGCATTCCATAGAAGCAGATGTCCATGTGGAATAGATGTTTATTAAGGGAATGTTTGTGTCTCTCTGCAGGGCAGCACACCACTGAAGGACCTGAATGCCAGGCCCCTGGAGGTGTTCATGTGCAGTGTGCTAAAGAGACAAGGCTATGGGGAAGGGTTCCGCTGGATGGCCCAGTACATCAACTGATCCCTGCCAAAATCACAGCAGCACATCCTGGCCCAGGTCTCAGTGTTGTCTGCTCTCACTCAGTGTACGTAACTTGAATTCATTTGACTGTTCAATTTTAAAAATACACATTTTTAGCTAATTATATCATTGATGCTAAATTGTAAGTGTGAAGATTGCAAAATTATTTCAAGCAAGTTTGTAAATTTAAATACCACAACCTGTGAGCTTTCTAATCCCATGCAACATCCTTTTGCAGCTTTTAATTTAATGAGTCTCCAGCACCATTTTTGGTCAGAGCAACTTTCCATTACAGTATGTTTGAATGCACTTTTTAACAGCTGAAAACGATGAACATGTGAAAAATATTTAATGCTTATGTTAAATTTTTTATGTACTTTTTTGAAACTGGTTTTATAACTTTAGAGTATATAACCATCTTTCAAGGAATAATAATAATTAGCTGATGGATAATTGCATGATGCCTTACAGTTTTCAATAATACACTTTCTTATGCAACGTCATGCAATAAATTTAAATCTGGTTTTTGGCATCTTTAATGGGAAATGTTTCATTTTAATGTGTCTTAACTAGTGAGGCTGATCTGAATAGGTGGGATATTTTCCTGAAACACAACCAGGCCACAAAGTAGTTTCATTGTAGATTAGAGTAAGGTGGGATTTTTCAGACTACTAAATTGTATTTATTTTAGGATTTTCCATAGTAAAGGAAAAATCTACTGTGATACCCTTATAATTACCACAAATACAAATAGTGTAAATTAGCTGTGCCAAAGTAAAGCTCAAACTAATGACAAAAGTGGTCTTAATCTGCTGGTCTCTTGAATTAAACCCCTGATGTGACACAAGAAATACAATTTCTTTTTGAAGAAATTAAGAATACCACTGCACTAAATATCCTGTTTCCAATTTCATTCATTTTTGGGTCTGCCAGAAGACTTGCCCATGAAATTTGTAGGAAAAAATGAGTTGCCATTGCTGCTTTTGAAAACTTACCAGCTCACACCCATTGGCCAGTTTTATTTTTGGTATTTTGAACTGGGACAAGATGGATTCTCTTACATGGTTTTGCCCTGTAACCTGGCCTGTGTGGCAGCTGCTGGCTGCCCAGGGCACTTATTTGTGGAGTAAAATTCAGTCCCTCTTTCCAGTTTCTGACTGCTTTTCCCTGCTTTAGAGTGTTAATTCCCCAAGGAGAAAGCAGATAATCTTTGAAGAAAGGGTGTTGCAGCACATTTTACTGATCCTGACTGGGAGCTGTAGTTGGTGCTCTCTTGTGCAGGGTATGTTTTACTCCTAATTTGCTAAATGAAGGTGGGGTTTCAGCCCTAGAGTCACCATTTCACTATGATGGGTTTGAGTTTCACTGTGTAGTTTGCTTTGTCCTTGTACAAATACAGACTGCTGCAAGTTGTACTTAATCCCTTTCACTTCCTGTTGTATATCTTCTTCAAAATATTTTAGGCCTTTTGTTTCCAATATCCATGGCAGCAAATATATTTCTGACTGGTTTCATTTCACAAATAACTTTCTCTTGACCTCTGGGCTTGAATCTCAGATTTAAAGGCTGTAGGCACAAAGCAAATAAATGAGACTTATTCCTTGCCCAAACCTGAACTAGTATGATTGAATATTGATGATCAGTTCCCCACAGTCCTAGACTGTGCATCTGAATAATTCAGAACCCAATTAATAAAAATTGTAAATTAAGTTTATTACTGTAGAATCATATGCAAAACACTAAGCCCAGTTTCTGTGTGGTGCAGTTCAGCATGAGGGCATTGGATGACTTTTCCAAATGACTACCATAGAGAATTCTGCATTTAAACTCATACTCAGCTGTGGAGTGGTATCTCTGCTGCATAAATCCAAACTGGAGGCAAGAAATGGCCTCTCACCTCTGTGTGGACAGTCTTTACTACATGCCTCTTGTGTTTTTTCCTCTAGCTTTTTCTGATGATTGTTATTATGCAGAGAAACACAGCTAAATCACTAGATGGTGTAAATATTAAAAGTACTACTTGCAGAGTCACATTGTGGTGTTGATGTGAGAGATTGGGGACTGTGTTGCCTGTGCTTATGGAAATGAAGCTGGGGGTGGAAATGTTTTGCTCCACTTCCACAGGCTGATCTATTGCATGGACTTGGAGGCGTCCTCTTCACCTGCTCTTCCAACCAACTGTGAACAACAGCACTAAAGAAAGGAGTAATCCTATTAAAAATTAATAAGGAAGGGAGGTGATGGTGCTTAAAAGTGTGTGTTAAGAATAATTCCCAGTGTTGTGGAAACACTCTTGATTTTCTGGTTTCTGCTGTGGAATGGTGGCTGAAATGTGATTGTAATAAGGGCATGAAGAAACCTGGACCTTGTGTTATCCACCTGGGTATGTTGTTGGAATCGGTGATCAGTGCTAAGTGAAATACATAACTAATCTTGCTCTGCTTCATTTCATTCAGCAGAGGAAGGACCTTTCTTCTGTAGTTTACATTCTGTTGTGCACATGAATGTCAATGAGTGTTGTGTGTCTTTGTGTGAGGACTTCATTAATAGACAAATATCCTGATGAGAATTTTCCTGGTGGTTCTCCTCTCCACCCCCTCTGTATCTCCCTGGCCAATTATTTCTATTTTATTCCTGTGACCAGTCTTGCTTCAAAAAAAGTAGTGTTCACATTTGGGTCTGACTTATATGAATTTTTTTTTGCACTCTTGACTATGCAGATTTCAACTGAACATCACTTTAAAAGAATGTGAAAAAGAAAACTCATTAATAAAGATGTTATTTATTAATTGTCTCATTTTGTTTTTACATTGCAACAGTTCCTTAAGCGAAATGAATGCAGATTTCTAAGATCTTAATAATTACTTTGACAGTGGCCCGTATTTCACAGCAGTGACCCTAGCTGCTAGCATCTCTGGGTTGAATAAGAGTTCTTTTGATTGGATGTAATTAAAATTGCGGTCTAGTGTGTATTGTATAACTGAGAGGTGATTGCTGTATTTCAGTCTGGTTTAATACATTTTTCAGCAACAATTATTGGCATTGGAGATGAGAAAGCTCTCCAAGCTTTCTCATTTATCCTCTGCCAGATCAGTATTATTTCTGTGTTCAGGTCCTGACTACAGTGTGCCAAAGGTGACCTGTGACATTCACTGGAGTACAATACCTGCATGCATAGGAGCTTTATTGTGTTTTGATGATTGGATTTGAGCATCAAATTGAACATTTGGCATTCACTATTAATAATGTCAGTTCAGAAAAATGATGGAGGTGGTCTCCAATCCCAGTGAATTCACAGATCTGCTGGAGGTCAAATTCTTCTTCTCTTGTTTGTCCTGTCCAAGTATTTGGTTGTTACCAACCAAAGTCCAGTGTTTCTGTTGACTACAGTGTGCACACATTTAGGTCACGCAATTGTTAGTTGTGGACTAAGGAGTTAGATTTGAGCCTCATCCACTGGTGTCAATGGGGACAAGTAACTTCCTTGCACTAGGACAAACCACTCTTTGCACTGGTGTTTCTATTCTGAAATGTGAGTGCTCTGAATGTTGAAAAGCGTAATTTATATAATAAACTGCAGAAGAAAACCTAAAGATGAAAGTGTTCTTTAACATGTTGTCTGTGCATTTGTTATTGTGTTGTCCCATCCTATGCTGGAAATACAAGTATTTGGAATAGAAAATAAAATTTTGCTTGAAATTTGAAGGACTTTTAAATAGGTAGTTTTTGTCAAATTTTATCAAAATCAGGAAAAAAGTGGGCTCAGTACATGGTCTAGGAGTGAGGTATAGTAATAGTTCTGTCTCATTTTTGCTTAACTTTTGCTCATGGGTGTATGGAAAAAATCCTCTATCTGGAAAACTCTTTGAATATGGAAAAAATTGCATTTCCTTTGCTGCAGTTCTAAAATAAGATGGAAAGGTATGATCTTAGAGGTGTCTGATGCTTCCTTAGAATCCAGCTGCACTCTAGGATTGGCCCTGTTGTTGGGATTGCCACCAACATGGAGTGGGGATTGCCACTGAGTTAAAACTTACCAAACTGAGTGTAGCCCAGAGGGGAGTGTGTTAACCTGCAGTTAGAGAACTATTTTCCAACCCTAAGCATCCTTAGTATACATTTTTAAAATTATTTTTTATTTGTCTGCTTTTGAATTAAAATTAAAAATTTGATGAGCAAGTATGGTAAAATGCTAGTTAAAAAAAGATATCCCTCGTTTTTCTTGTGACCTGTTTCTTACTGCACATGTTGCATCATAGTAAGAAATCTTACAGTAATATTTTGGAGCCTTTGGTGCCTTTCATTTCAGGGCCTCAACTTTCAATCTGCTAATGCTGCCTTACCATCCTTGTGAGTGGAAGGGCTCTTGTCCTTCTTTTACCTCTGGTGACAGTGATGGCTGGAGGGATTGGGTCATGCTTGGTCTCTGCCTGAAGAAGAGCTCTCACAGCAGCCTCGATGGAAGTGGTGCCTCCTTAACAAGGCCACCGTTTGCCCATGTCTGTAACAGGATGATAGAAGCCTCCCTCACATAGAAACTACTGGAGATACTTCACAAACCTAGTGTAAATTAGTGGCACGTTGGGTCCTGTCCTTAGCATTCACAGCACAACAGCCACTCCCAGTGTTGCACCCAACCATGACATGATTCAGTAGAATGCAAGGTAAAAAGACAGCAGAAAAACTTGCAATGTGTACGCTAAAAAGCCTCGATCTACTTAAAATTTCTGATTCTCCTTCCTAAATCTAAATAAGCATTTTCATAAAAGGAGAATGTAAAGGCATACTTTCACTATTGGGTCCAAATGCCTGGTTTTGGCACAGGCAAGTAAGAATTTATATTGTTTGGTTAGGTTTTCCCCCCAAAGTGGTACTTTACCATCAGAGTGGTTTGATGAACCAGGAGCAGCCCTCGCTGGAGCAAACCCTTGGCAGTAGTTTGGCACAGGGATGAGCTGTGGGAGACCTGATCTTGGCCACTTGATGATATTTGAGTACCTGACCCAGGGGAAGTGCAGCGGCTTTGGGGACAAGGGCTGAGGTGTGAATTGCGGCTGGGCCGGGCCGGGACTGGTGCTGCAGCAGCCACTGTAGAAGCTGAGCTGAGTGGTCTGGAGTATCCCGGCTTTTGTAGCACACGGGGATTCTGAGCAAAGGCATTTGGTTTTCAGTGTGAATGTGGCTCTTGAGAGAAAGGGCAGAACTTAAGTTCAAGTTTGTTCAAATTTTGGTGAAAGCTGAAAGCTTTGCTAGCAAGCATTGAGCAGGCTGGCAGAGGGGTCAGTGTCGGGGGCGTGGGGCAGGGCTGCCTTGCAGGTCGTTGTGAGCATCTCTAGGAAATACTTGACCAAGTTCCCCCGTGTAATGGAGGAAGGGAAGAATTAGTTGGGTTGAAAAATGTCCTTTTGCCAGTGAGATAAAAGGGAGAGCAGTTACATATAGGGCTCCTAATGCTGCTCTGCCACAGCCTGTGTGTGGGCTGACCCAAGGCAAGTGTTTGGGAACACTGGCGCTTGTGAAAGCAAAAGGGAGAGAAAACTTAGGGAGTGATAGGAGCTGTATTTCAGTGAGTCTGTGCACACTGTGGTGATGCCAGCATTTGCCAGGTTATTTCAAAATCTATCCAATATCCTAGAATTAAGCTGGAGTTTACTAAGTAGCTGAAAACTGCTGCTTCTTGGGCCACTGTTCCCCAAAAACAAAGCTGAGGTCATTTGTTTAATGCACTTAACTTGTGACCAAATAAAAGCATGAGCAACAAAACTTAAACCATAATTTAAGCCCTCTCATTGGCACTCAGATATGGACTTTGAGTTCAGCTCAGGCTCTGGGTTCCAGGCCCAGTACCTGAATGCTGTGTTCTCTATGCTCTCTTAGAGGAGGACTTGGGTTTAAGTTCAAGTAAATTAAACTGTAAAAGGAAAACTCCTGTACATGCCACTTAACTCTTCTATTCCTTGCTTTCTATGTAATATATCTATAATGTGTTTCTATATATGTATACATATATACACACACACAAGAGGTTTAATATAAACTTGTGCAAAATATTGTTACTGAGATGCATTAGCATGAAGTTGTAGAGGACATTTACTACAAGTCTGCACCCATAGTAGGTTTTAAAGGATAAAAAAAATCAAGAGTCTGCAGGAGAGAAAATTAAGAGCTTTTGCTTTACTGGCAAACAAATAATTACAGGAGATAGTGTGGGAGAAATTGAGATGTACAGCTATGGCAGAGACAGCATTGGAGCTCTGGATGCTGCCTGGAGAAACAGTTTCTAGGCAGAGCTAGTAATGTAGCTTTCCCTTTTTTAGAGCTTAGATTTTGTTGCTGGCATTAGAGAAGCTTTTATCATTGGTGTAAAGAAGGATGGGCGTTCCTTCAAAATAAGAGGTTTACTCAAGCATGTTTTTTGGAAATGTGTCCTATCCACTTGCTTTAACTCACTGCCCTGTCAGTGACAGCTGTCTCTGGGGAGCTCTGATCAACATCCCCAAAAGAAGGTTATGATTTGACACTTGGACCTGAAGATTTGTTCGTAAAGAGAACTTCTTTTTTGATTTATAGTATTTTTTATTTTTTCAGTTTCCCTCTAGCCCTCCTATTCTGCTATTACCACTTCTGTAATAGCCTTTTGTTTCCTAATATGTAATTTAAATTGCCTACCAAATTAAAAAAAAAATCTGATTCTTTTTTGTCCCAGGCTCTTTTGGGGGGAGCTTTTTTCCAACACTTTGATGCTTAAAAATCCTGAGAAAGAGAGACCTCTATCAAAGAAGAAACTCTGCTTGTGTTTTCAGAGCCATTGTCAGGCACAATGCAAGAAAAAAGCAGAATGAAGCTTACAAATGTTGTTTGCCATTATTATTTTGTGACAAATGAGGAAAACCCAAAAAGTTAGTCTCTGTGGGTAGTTGAAGTTAACTGAGCTGCTACAAGTCTGACTGTAGCAAAGAATGTGTAACAGATCCTCACACATGTGACTGTGGGATGAGTCTATTTATGTGTCTGTAAACATGAAGGTATGAAATGCACACCATGGAGATGGGGCTGGTGAAGTCCTTGGCTGACCTGATCACTGTCAATTGGCTTGCACCTCTCTAGGAGAGCAAAGTGAATTTAAACTTGCTGCAGAACATTGTGCTGCCGAAAGATGTTTAGTGAAAAGGAAGCAGATTCATGCAATAAAGCAAAGAAACCATCCTGTGTGTTACCAGATAAGAGGGAAAATGCTGTGAGTTTCTGTAGTAATATCTTAGACACCATGTGGGCATAAGAGCATTTCACAAAAAGAGCATCTAGAAAATAAATCACAAAAAATAATTTTTCTTTTCTGTGTTCCAAATCTGAAATAAACAGATTTGTGGCTAACACTTGGATCCTTTCGGCAAAATAAAAAAAAAAGGGCAAATCTCAAGATTGCAAAAGAAGGAAAAAATA
The DNA here is from genome assembly GCA_013397375.1 of Toxostoma redivivum. Classification (NCBI taxonomy): domain Eukaryota; kingdom Metazoa; phylum Chordata; class Aves; order Passeriformes; family Mimidae; genus Toxostoma; species Toxostoma redivivum. The sequence goes on from VXBI01003748.1 coordinate 92,559, forward strand.
AGAGAGAAATGGGTCATGGAGACAGCTTTTGCACTCGTTAGATGGTACCAATGGTGACCTGCACAGTACAAGGCTGTGGTGGGGAAGGAGCTGGTCCTACCCTGAGTCCTTGGCTGGAGCCTTCTAGGATCCAGCCCATTGCCAGAGGGAGTGAGTAGGTGGATGGCACTGGGCAGGCGCTTGCTGGGACAAGGAGCAGCCTGTCTGTGCAGGCAAAGGAGTCCTGGCAGGTGGGAGGAGACCCAAAGCCTGCCCTGGGAACTGGGTGAAAAAGTCATGGCAAGGAGGGAGAGCAAAACTCCATCCAACCTGGTCCTGAATAGGGACAGGGCAGCCACAGCTTCTCTGGGCAGCCTGTGTCAGGGCCTTACCATCCTCACAGAGAAGAATTTCTCCCTAATATCCAGTCTAACCCTGCCCTCTGTCAGTCTGAAGCCATTCCCCTTTATCCTGTCACTCCATGCCCTTGTCCAAAGTGCCTCTCCAGGTGTCTTGGAATCCCATTAGGCACTGGAAGAGCCTGTAAGGTCTCCCTGGAGCCTTTTTGGGTCCAGAATTAATAACTCCAGTTCTGTCAACCTTTGTCTGGAGCAGAGATGCTCCAGCTCTCAGAGCATTTTTGTGGCCTTCCCTGGACTTGCTCCAACAAATCTGTGTCCTTTTTATTTACTCCATTTTTGATTTTCTCATTTTGCAGAAGAGCCAATTGAACTCCCACCTCATTTTCAGCAAATGCTTGAGCACAGTCCTTTCAAAAATAGCTGGTGCCCCTCCATTCACACACAACATCCCCCAAATTCCTGGAGCAACATATGCCTTCATCTCCCTCCTGTGTAATGCACCCTAAAGGGCACGTGTTGCAACATTGCATCTGACCCCTGTAGCCTACCTCCCTGGGGAGTAGTCTGCTCCCAGTCCTGACCTTTAGAAAGTTTGTGGGCTTTTTTGAGCTGAGTAAAAAATCAGGTGAAGTGGAAAGAGCAAGCCTAGCCCACAAGCTTTCCACAGTACTGGAAAGGTTCTCAGTGGAAAGCTGTGCCTGATGGAAAGGATTAAATGAGGAGCCTAGGCTGGCTTGTTACTGCTGTACAAGAGCCAAAGAAAACCCTAAAGCCCCAAATTCAGCTTGTTCCCCCCTGCAAATACCCCATATTGTCTGGCTGGGCAGCTCTGCCAGCAGTGAAGTGTTGGTGACGACTGTGGAAATTTTGACTAGAAATTACTTTTAAATGGTTTTCCTATGAGCTTCCTAAATGTGTACAAAGGACAGCATAGAAGAGTAGGACAGCAAGAAAAAAAATGTGTTAAAATTTCACATCAACTGGCTACTTACTTTTAGGGAAAACCAGAAATTTATGCCCCTGTTTAAGCTTATCATGGTATGCCACCCACTTTTGGGGTACTTAGCAGAAATCATCCCAGTCATTGTTGGAACACTCGTTTTATTCTCACTGCCTCTCAAGTTCTGTTCTTGTGCTTTTCTTTGCCTTGGACACACAGAATCATAGAACTGTTTAGGCTGGAAAACCCCACTAAGATCAAGTGCAACCATTCACACAATTATTAGTGTTAAGGCTGCTCTGTGCCCTGTGCATTCCTCCTGCCCTTGAGATGAATCTCAGCCCAACTGGACCATGGCAAGGGTTTGCTGGTGCACTCAACTCATCTCAGCTGCAGGAGATTTGAGCCACGATATGATTTATGTCCCACAGGGAAGTTCAGCATCAGGTATTTAGGGTAAAGTGCTGAATATAATTCAATCTTGACAACTATGGGGTTAGAAGGACAAATGCTGTCAAAAATCTTTTCTTTATTGGTACTTACTCAGTTGCAGAAGGAGAATTATACAGGTCTCGGTGCATAGGAAAAGCAGGATCAAGCCTTTCATTTTGCACCTTTAAACTCTCAAGGTTTGTTTTCGCTCATGCAAAATTTGTTCATCCCTCACATGCTGCTGGTGCTGCATTTGCTGGACAGGGGTGACGCACCTCTGAGTGACAGAGGAGATTCTAGCTCCAAAAGAGCTCCTTTGATTCAAATTTCAAAAATATATAGTTAGGATCTGTGTAAGACCTTCAGTGAAGTAGATAATTTGGATGGTGGCCTCCTTTTTCCCATGAATTACTGTAATTAGAGGTACAGTTGTGTTTTCTACCTCATGGCAGTTTATGGAAACTGGATACAGATATTTCAGCTCTATCATTTAGATACTTGACTCTTCTTGCATGTATTTGCATTTAAACTGCAGACAGATTGTCAGTGAGATGTGGTTCATGTGAATGCTCCTCATAAAATTGATTACAAAAGTAAACAGAACTCCAGGTTCTCCGAGGAATAGGAACAAACCAAGGCTTAACCAGAAATGAGTCAATGCAGAAATGAAGTGCCTCTTTATTGGTAAATAAAGGCTGGTTGCCATTGCCATTCCCTGCTTCTAAGCCCACGTGCCCCCGAGAGGTTTGGAAAATGGTGATGCAAACTGATGAATCACCATTTAGAACAATAGTTTCTTCATGTGAAATGACTCAGGATGAAAGGAAAACAGGTTTTTCAAGAAGCTGATGAAATTACAAAAAAAAAAAAAAATTTAAAATAATAATAGGACATCTTTAACCCTGAGCTAAAGTATATCTGTTTCTAGAGGGTAAGGTGGTGGGTGCCTGAGATCAGGGAATCAGGTTGTACCTGATTTCAGCTCATTTTCTACTTCCAGAGCATGCATGGGGATAACCAGAGCAAAAAACAATGAATACCATGTGTTTGAACACCATGCATCTAACATCTCATTTAACACTGAAGTGAGGTCGTTTGTCTGCACCACAGTCCCTGTCCTCTCCTCTTTGCCCAGTGTGAGGTAAAGATTGGCACTGCTGGGCAGAGGGCAGGAAGGCTCCCTGTAAGGTCTGGGGATTCTTTTGGGATGGGAGATGTCCCCTACCATAGGCCAAAGAGCCTCTTTATGGACCAAGGGCTCTGCTAGGAACAGTGCTATAAAAATTAACATCTATATTATAGATGTGTTGTTATCTATGATATTATCTATATTGGAGATATCCCTGTTTCCTCCAGTGAGGGTGGAATATGATGCTCTGTAGTTTTCATGGCCCAACAAATATCCATGCCAGGTATTTTGTAGAGTATTATTGCAGAAATTATCACCTTAGAAATATGAATGCAAATATGTACAATTTTTAAAGGATTTAATCACAACAGAAAAAAATAGGTAAAGGGAAAGGCAAGCTACAGTCTGTCAATGAAACACCATAATCAGATTAATCCAGCAAACTAAAAACCAGGCGTATTTCCTCTCTGTATTACATGTATCACATGATGGGTAGCAAATTTCCCAATACCCTTCCTCAGCCCTTTGTGTCCTGCACGTTGTGGGGTTTGTCTGAAGAAGGAGAAAGCTCCTGTCTTTCTGGGCTGCTGGCATCTCTCCACTGCCAAGGACTTCATCCACAGTTCAGGTCTCCAGTCAGGCCTGCTCCCGGAAGGATTCCTGCTTTCACTGCTTTCCTTTCATCCATAGGTGGCAGCAGGCTTTAAAATCCTTAACCTCTCAACACTGATGTTTTTTAAGAGCTCAGGGAGTTGTGCAACGATCTCCAGAACTACTGTGCACAGAGCTGGTGTAAGAGGAGCGGATTCTTTTCAAGGAGTGAAACATCCTTTGCAGCTGTTTACTGAATTGCAAAGACAAATAGCAGAAAGTCAAACTCGGGAGCAAGAAAGGGCAAACAGGCACCTATTTGGGGCCAACATACCCTTGCAAAGGGCAGCAATTTCATCAGATAAGCAGCTCAGGAAGACTAATGCGGTTAACAGCCTTCCCCTGTAAAAGTATGAGGATGCAAAAAGCTGTGATGTGGATTTTAGCAGCTCTGCTCTAATTTGTTTCAGTGTGCCTCAGCCTGCAGCTGGGGATCTATCTCTCCTTTCTCTGCCATGGTGCTGCCTGGCTGCTGTCTGGGTCAGCTACAGGTGGCACGGCCAGCTCTGCATGCTGGGGACACGGGGACAGCAAGGGGCAGACTAGCTGCTCCTCCTCCAGCAGCACATGGACTACAATCTGCTCCATGGTGCTGTTAACTCCAGCTCCAAATGCTGCTCAGGATCTCCAGGGCCTGGGATGTCCACCCTGATGCCTCCACCTGCTGCAGCATCCTACTGGCTGCCCTGGGCTGGGCAGTGCTGTGAGCCAGCCCTCCTCCAGCCTCCCACCCCAACTCCTTCTCAGGGTGGACGAGGTGGAGGAAGAAGGTCAGCATCACTCTCTCTACTCACATTAATTTTAGGTTGTGGGTCCTTGCTCGAAGTGCTCAGCACATCCTGGGAACCGTGGTGCCACGTGCCAAGCACACTCCAGTGGTTGACTGTAGTTTGCCTTTTATTCCCATGCGTGTCGTGCCAGGCTCACACAAACAAATCAGATCGTGTTGACAAGGAGCGGCCAAAAGCCACGTGGGCTGGAGGCAGGGCTGGGAGGTTCCCAGGGTGAGGGCTCCCCAGAGTGAGGCACAGCTTGCTTGGAGGAGGCAATGAGTCACGGCCACCTCCCATGGTGATTAGCTGGGAATTGCTAAAGCATGGAGAAAGAAAAGCTCAGCAGCAGGTGCAAGGGTGAGGGAAACCCTCCATAGAAGTCGTTATACTGCTGCAAAAATTAATCACTGCTTCAATTGAAGGAGGTATTCTTTTTCCACCTGCCCAGTAGTTGATGGGATGTTGCTGGAACAGTGGTAATGACTCACTTGGAAACCACAAAGGTGACAGGAATTTTGACAGGCAATCCTAAGTAAAACCTTGCAAGCTTTACATGGTGCTTGTAAGGTTAAATAATAATAAAATGGTAGTTACAGTAGTGCCTGTATGCATAGGGAGCTCTGTGACTTGGCCTGGGAGGGGAGGCATCCAAAGGAGAAGAAGGAAGCCTAGGTTTGTGGATGGATGTCTTGAGGCCATGAGGAGGCAGGATCAGGCGTTGTGAGCAGAGAGGCTGGGAGGGGACATGGTTCCCTTGCTGCCTCCTTCAGCAGAGACAGAGCCCATCCAGCTTTCTGCATTGCTGGAGTGGGGGCTGTGCTCAGCTGAACCTCAGGGAAAGGCATCTTCCCCACATTTATATCCTCAGCCTAATTTTCTGATCCTGTATGGAAAATATATGCCGACTTAATTTTAACTTTTCCTGATAACATGATTGAATACATGTTTTACACAGCTGGCTCACACAAGGCAAGGAGATGATTTCCTGTGGGGCTGCAGTGCTAGTACCAGTGCTGGGATGTGGAGACTGAGGCTGCCACATTCCCTGGGCAATCATTACCCCACACCACTGGCAAGGGGATGTCCACAGCCCCTGCTCTACTGCAGAGCTCTGAAGTGAAGCACAACTGCTTGTTTACAGCCACGAGCTGGCTCTGCAGGCAAAATTACCCCTATTTTGACACGTCTCAGAAGCACTGAGTGACGGCTCTTGGAGAGGAGCAGTAGCTCTACTCAGGCTGCCGTTGACAGTTCCAGATTACAGGAATATGAAGGCTTAATTATGATATAATTAAGTTGAAGTGATCATCTCACGTCTGTTTAGTGTCTAACATAAAATGATCTGGTGATCTCAGTCTAGCTTGCAGTGGCCTTTGGTTGGAAACCGGTAGCGTGGGGATGGGAGTGGGAGCTGAAATTATGGGAGGAAAGGGAGTAAGGGAGAGGGGTCCTGCCTGGGCAGTGGAGGCTGCTCAGGAAACTGGGCTTCTGCAATGTTCTGCCTGTATTTGGGTGACTTTTTACTTTCCCTCCTCCAGGAACTTCCCAGAGAATTGTTTCTGTGTTGGTCAGCTGTGAGAACAGCAGTTCTTCACCTGCTGTAGCATAAAATGCAGATTTGTGCATGACACGTAGTGGCTGTCCAGTGCTGCTGCCTGGGCTGGGAAAGGGGGTAGCCCTCAGCCTGGATCACCCTCACTGGTCCTGAGCAGATGCCATGCTTCCAATACCCAGGAGCACTGGAAAAAAGAAAAGTATTTTCAAGAAAACCACTATTCAAGCCACTGATGTATAACCAGCTTCTTGGTAGCTGCCAATGTCATATTTCCGTAGAGGCAAAGTTCAGAGAATGGATCCTATCCAGGATGAGCACCTGCCATGGGGCTGCAAGGAACACCCTGTGCTGTGACTACCCCAAAACTGAGCCTTGGTGGTGGCTGGTGCCACACAGAATCACACAGGATCAGAGATTATTCTGACTTGAAAGAGACCCACAACTATCTTTGAGTACAGCTCACAAGTAAACACTTGTCTTAGGTTGCAATACAGGATGTACCCAAAAGTATGTATTCTATCACCATCTGTTGAAACCAGGTGGGGCAGTGCTCCTTATCTGTGTGGGAGATATTCTCTGCTAATGGGCCATCTGTTAAAACCAGGTGGGGCAGTCATCTTTATCTTTTCCACAACCCATCCTTCCTCCAGGAAGATATCTTCTGTTAATGGGCCATTGAGTCCCACTGCATGACTGATAAAATTCCATCATCCCCTTGGGAGATGCTCCACCCAGGGGGAGGGGCCAAGCCTTTCCTACCTAGATAAAAACTGAGATTTGGAACACCAAGGCAGCCTTTCTCCACTGGATTCCAGAGGAAAACCGGACCTTTCCACATCACCATTTTTTTGCGTTAACTACATGGGAAGTAGCTGCTGTACAGCCAAGCAGTGTTTGTACCTGAAAAGAGCCCACGATTTCAGACTCTCCACCTTCAGTCCTGTGGCTTTGCTGCATCGTTTGCTGCTCTAGTGGTTCATGTGGAGCTCACTAAAAGTGCCAAAGCTGGGACCCATTGCAGAGTTATCCCTCCATAGGCACAGCAAGTGCCACTGCAGGCAGCAGGACAGTTTCCTCAGCTGCTCCTGGGCTATCCCAGGGGATGAAATTGCTCTGCAGGCACTCAGTGTGGTCCATGTGGCAATTCAAACCAGCTCAGTGGCACTGCACTTCCAAAAATGCTTTCCCCAGCACAGGGATGTCTGCCTGGAGTCAGCATTGTCCCGATTGGAGCATGCAGAAGTGGGATGTTCATCATCAGAATCTTGGCAATGGTCTTGCTCGGGCCTCATAATCCTGCAGAAAAGAACAATTCCCACGTGCTGCTACCACAAAAGCTGTTCCTTCATGCACAGCCCTGTGTCACTCTGGGTCACCTCTGCTCCCTGTTCTTGAGACTGGTCTGGGAGAGTTGGAGTGGACCAGGGGAAACCCTGTCTGCAGCAGGCTGAGTGTTGTTCCTCTATGAAGGTTTTATTTATTTATGAATTTATTTTTCCAGGTCCAGCCTAGCTCCCACCCACCAGCTTGCTGGGTGATGAGCCACCAGGACAAGCACAAGGGGAAAACTTAGAGTCATTTGAAGGAGCAGTGATGGCTCTGGTGTGTTCAGCAGCATAATCACCACCCACTGGGCTGAAGCGCAAATTTTTCTTCAGACTAGACTTGAAAAGTCATAAAATTGTTGTGGTAACATCTTCACACTGTTTACATCACTAAGCAAAAAATTTCCATGCACAGAGCATAAGGAAGCTGGTGGTCCTCAGGCTGCAGTAGTGCTGCTGAGCACCCTGGCATACCTCAGGGTCCATGTCCTTATTCTTGTCCCTGCTCCCCTTCCTGTCCCCATCCCTGCTGCTGGAGTGGGAAGGTGCTCAGCAGGGCTGTGCTGTTAGTGCAGTAGCAGTGAGGGAAAGCTCTCCTGGAGCAAAACCCCTTTCCACTGCAGCAGATCCAACACAAACTGCTTGGAGAGCTGTGTCAAGGAGGAGGACATCAGCCCTGGTTTGTCTTCCTGAAGCCAGCTGGCCCAGATCGACCGCAAAAAAACCCCAGTCTTCCAAAAAACAGCAAAATGTCTAGCAGAGCTGGTGGCTGTGAGGTGGCGGTGGGGGCAGGAAGGAAGGAAGAAGGGGCCGGGCGCTGCTGGGAAGCCAAAGGCGCTCGGTTTGGCCGGCTCTCCCCAGCAGCATGTGGGATCCTGTGGCTCAGGCTGACACCGGCTGCTGCTGCGGAGATGACTCATGTTTCGCAGCAAAGATGATGCTCTCGATGTCGCCAAGTGATGCCTTTGCTTTCCTCCCCTCCCCAGGTGAAGGTGCCAAAAGCCTTCCAGTACCTAAAGGGCCTGAAATAATGCTGGAGAGGGACTTTTTACAAGGGCATGGAGTGACAGGAGAAAGGGGAATATCTTTAAGCTGAAGGAGGGTAGATTTATATTTGATATTAAAAGGAAATGTTTCCCTGTGAGAGTGGCAGGGCACTGGCACAGGTTTTCCATAGAATCTATATTTCCCCCATCCCTGGAAGTGTTCAAGGCTAGGCTGGATGGGGCTTGGAGCAACCTGGTCTTAGTGGAAGGTGTCCCTGCCCATGTCAGGAGGTTGTAAATGAGCTTTGAGGTTCCTTCCAACCCAGTTCAAACTGTGACTCTATGAAAACTGCACTGAGGGCAGATGATGGCTCTGGGGGATGGCAAAGCAGGGGTAAAGCCCTGCATGGGAGCAGCAGCACCACAGCTCCTCTTTGTTAGGAGGGAGTTATGTTCCCTGCTTTGACGATTTGGGAAGACAATTATTCATGCTGGAGTGGGAACTGGGCATCCCCCAGTGCTGCTGAGCTGCATTAAGCTGCACCAGAGCTCAACTGTGTGGGGCACTCAGGGAGTGGGATCAAATCCAGCATGTGGGCTGGGGGTTAGTGATGAGAGGAACAAAGCTGGAGCTGGGTGGGGGGCAGAAGTGTTTCAGTCCAGGCTTTTCTTTCAGTTTATGTTTGATCGTGAAACAAATTCATCTGTGGAGGATCTGAGTCTGTCAGTCCTCTTGCTCAGATGGGGGCTACGAGCATCCTAAAAGGAGCTGCAGGGTGGCCAGGCTTGGGAGCAGAGGTCTGACGGGCAGAGATGCAGGCAGTAACCAGTGTCAGCTTGCCCACTGCTTTTGGCTCCTGGGGCGGGTACCAGCCTCCCCCGGTGTTTCAGATGTCATTCGTTCCTCCACCGCAAGAGTTCATGGTTCTGACTTCAGTCTGGTGTGAGTCAAACTCTAAGAGCAAAAATGTAAATGAAAATGCCGCCTGTGGCTGGCTGGCTTTCCACTTGTACCAGATCGCAGGAGCACCCTCGGGGGGACAGCCCTGCTCTGAGTGTCATGTCCTACAGGGGGACAGTCACAGCCCCACACAGTCTCCCTGCGAAAGACAAAGAGGCACAAAATGAAGAGAAGGGGTAAAAGCCCCTTCTCCTACTGCTTCCCTTCTGAGGGCTGCAGATTCTCATTCCAGCTGGGTTTAGCCTATGGCTGAGTCTGGAAAATGCTTCAGTTGCTGCTGCAAGCAGACTCTTGGTTCTTGCCAGTCATTCAGGAATGAGCCAATTCCTTGCTTATTCACCCCATCTGTACAGCCCTCCAGGTCCACAAACCTTTCCCCTGATTCCCTCATTTCCAATAAACTGCTTTGATTGATACATTACAGAAACCAAAAGGCAAAATGAGTTTGTATACGCATGACAATTTCACTTCTGCCAGTCTCCAGCATCACAGCTCTCCAATAGCCAGCAAACACCACCCTCAGACCAGAAATGATCAGCTGAAATGTGACTTCTGTGAGGGCCCCAGTGTGGTTCCTTACTGAAGCAGTTGTTGTCCATAGGGTTTTCATCTCTTGATAATTCAAAGCCAAAGACTTTATGAAACTATTAAAAAGAGCCAGCAAGCAGTCTCAGAAGCCAGTAATGGCATTCTATGTTCCCCAATTAGGAAGCAGAGAGTTACACTGAGTTTCAGGTCTCGTGTTTTCCAGCAGGCAGCTGTGAGCCAGGGGCATCAGTGATATCTGCCTTGGTGTCAGGTTGGCTCTTACTTCATCATTGAACATCCTCTAATGCTTGGGATAGAAAACACTGCAGATACCTGTTAGGGGGGCTGGTGAGATGCTAGGTGGGAGCTGTGGTTGGTGATGGAGTGGGGGAGGTGTGGCCACTCTTAGCACACTCTCTGCTCTGGTTGTGTCAGTGCCATGGCATACCCTTGCTGCTCCCAGCCTGTGCTCCTGGAGCTCAGCTATTTATACTCCTTTACTTGCACTCATTCTTCCTCCTGGTGTGTTTGTATAAGCCCGTTTTGGAGCTGTTGAGCACCACACACAGAGCACTGGGGAGATGCTCGCAGGCTTCAGATCAGAGCAGTGACCTAAGACCTCACGGCTCAGCAGACATCTCGCTCTTGCTGTACCAATAAATGTGCCTTGTGGCTGACTGTGCCTTGGCATCCTTGTGACTCAGCATAAAATATCAGCCATGGGTCCTTTTGCTGCTACAGAAGAACTGGTGCTGAGCAGGCGGTGCTTGTGGCACAGGGATGAGTGTTCCCAACCTGCCTCTGGCCACACAGTGATGCTGCTTTGCCTGGAGCTGCTCCCTGTGTGGCGGATTAAAAGACCTGATTGGAACCAGCTCGGTCCCCATGGCTCTCCAGAGCAGCCCTTCAGGGGGGCTGGACCATGCCAGGTCTGTGTGCTGGTCTCTCTGTGTGTCGAGGACTCCTGTATCCCCCATCATGCCACCTGGCTCAAGCTGGCTTTGGGAATGCAGGGCACAAGGTCTGGCATCCCTGCTGCTGTGCTTTATCCACCAGACTTACTCATTTTAAAACTGGAATTGCAAAAGCTGCTGATTTACCTCTTTTAGAAATGCTTTATTTATCTGCTTTCTTATTAAGGGCAGGAATTCATTCCCCCGCCTGCCAGTTGCTCTGTGGAGTGTCAGTGTTATTGTGGTATCCCATACAACAAAAACCTATTTATAGCTGAGCATTCTTGGAAGGGGGTTTTGATACCTTGTTTTCTGCAGTGAATTTTCTCTCTTGCAGGGTACTGCACTCCAGCTTGCACAGGAAGATGTTTGGATGGAGGCAGAGCATGTGGCATCCATTCCCACATGGATGGCTGGTGTCCTCAGCATCTCTCTCCTGAGAATAATTTTCCTAGGAATTATGGCTGCAGATGTGTTATTTTGCTTTCTTGACTGGCTGGGTTTTTTTACCCCCTGGAAATTCTCCATTTCATTGATCTAGCACTCGTGCTCAGTGTCAGCATTATAAAGTACCACTTAAAATATACACACAGACAGTCAATTACTTTAATTTGTATTACATCTAGATGTACTGCAGCTACTCCTGAGGAAAAATACTGCATCTGATACTCAGCAGAGTGTGTTTAGCTGGGAAACACCATCCCAGTGCTTCAGGAAATGCCAAAATCCTGCCACTTTGGGAAACTTCATCCCAGCACTGCACACACCAGCAGAGCTGAGACTCCCCTAGGGCTCATTCCTCAGGGCACCCACAGCACAAATAGTACCACCAGCACCTGGCTTCTGATTTTGGAAGGGAGCTGCATTCCTCTTACCACTTAATTCCTCTGTAAACTCTGCTGTTTGCGTGATTTACACCTGATGGCTGGCAAGGTCCAGGATCTGTTCCCATAGCACTCTCTCATGGATATGGGCAAAGCTGTGGGTCCACCTTGTGCCCCCAAAACTTGGCTGGGGGCTGGGCATCTTCCCACCATGGTGGATCTCTGGCATATCTGGCCATCTCAGGAGAAGGAAGAGATCCTGCAACCAATACCAGTCCCAACTCATCCCCAAGCTAAGTTGCTATGGGAAAACGTACCTGGTTAAACCATCCAGAGTTTGGGATGGGCAAGATGGCAGAGGCAGTGCTCGTGAAACCCTCTGGATCAGCCAGGGTCGACACTGGCTGCAGTGGGATTTTTCCCTTGTTTTGTGGATTAGTCATAGGTTTGTTTATTTTTTTAGATATTTTTTTTCTTATTCATCTGTTGCAATCACAGCAGACACATCACTTCACAGCCCTACATGGAAATACAAGACCAAGGAACTATTTTTAGTGCACAAAATGTCTCCTCTAAATGTATTAACTTTGGAAGAGTAAATATTAAATATGGTCTCATCACATTAGAGACATTTATGCAGAAGAACAGCACCAGCAGTTTTAATGGTTAGGGGAAATTATATTATACTACCAGCACTTAATCAAACACAATAAAACAAGTTCTTACTGCAATTCTTTCAGGATAAGCTGAAGGAAAATTAATTCCTTTTCACATCTGTTGCTGATGATTTACTGACACTGGGGTGTATTTGACCCATTAGTATTTACGGTGGCACTTGCAATCAGTATGCAAAACATACAGGGACTAGCCTAACATTTATTTTGCAATTAAATTGAAATGATTCTTTGGCTACTTGCTCCAAACCAAGGTATTCAGCACCATCTGTGATGAGGATACTATAGGCAAGCCCTGAGTGAACACCATAGCGAAGCCCTATGTGTTGTTAAGTGCCTACAAATTTATGTTTAGTAATAGTTTTTTGTAACTTTATTGAGGAATCATTTCTCAGGTTGGGCTGCAGGATAGTGTGGTGCTGCAGGTGGAGCCTTGTGCCCCTTGTGAGCAGGTCTGCCTGTTCCTGCTGTCAGCAGTGCCCCTTGTGGCTAGTGGCTCTTTGGTGATGGTGATGGGCAGCAGGGTTGCTGCCTGGGTTTGGTACTCAGGGTTTGGGTCCTATCCTTGCAGAACTCCCTCCTGCACCTCACTTATTCAAAAGCCAGCTTGGGGTTTAGAAGGTGTCTGTCTAAACAGAAAGATGTCAGATACGAGCTGCTGGGCTGTTCTTGGTGAGTTGGTTTGGTTGTCAGCTTGGTTATTTTATCTCCTATGAAATGGGGTCTCTGGGAGAGGAGGCGACATATTGAGGTGATGCAGTCTTTTTAGCAGCTCCAAATTCTCTCTTTTGCTTGCAGGCATTTCTGTTCCATTCCCCATGCCCATTTCCACAATACATCCAGACCATCCCAGCAGGCAGGAATGCATCTTCCCAGGAATGTGGCTAGCTCTCTCTTCCATGAGCCTTAAATACTTTGGAGACAAAATCCTTACCAGTTTGTAAAGATGATGCCTCATGTCTTCCAGCATCAAATCTCTGAGATCCATCTGGGCTTGGCATCATCTCCTTGGACATTTTGGGACTGGGAAAGGGGTTGCTGTTTCAGGTTAAACAGTAACAGTCAGACTGGCCTTGCTCTCTGCTTTATGGAATTGAACTCCTGAATATCTCTCTGCCTAGAACAGGTGAAAAACTTGCTACAGAAGGCAGCTCTTGAACTAGCTTTTTGACAGGTTCATGCACGTTGCTGTGGGCATCACACCTGCACCGAGGGGCTCTGGTGACTAGGCTGGAATTTGAGTTCATCACTGGGATGCCTGGAGAGCTGTGAGCAAGAACACAGCCCAGTAACAAAATCCTTAGCTTGGAATAAACCAATCCTTTTCATTGAAGAGCTAAATGGAAGGCCATGGTAGTTGCCTCTACCTCCCAGAAGACCCATCTCAGATGAATGGTTTTGCTCTGTCTTCACTGTGCACTATGACCTGCCCAATTAACCACTTTGCCAACAAACGGAATGAAGTATGTTTACTAAATAGCGAATTTTCCTTCAGCAGCCTGGGCACTCAGGCAATTTTACAAGAGAAATGTGCCAGTAAAGGCCACAAAAGGTAAAAGAGAGGAGCCATTCCTTGATGACTCGAATACTTGCTGGAGCAAGGCAACACCCTTGCCTGTGGCTTCCAAACCAGCCAAGCATGCACAAGATTTGTGCAAATTTGACCCAAATCAAGTTTTTAAAGCTGTGTGAAGAGCCTTGTGTTGCCACCACACTCCACAGGTGGAGGGTCAGACCACCAACCACAGCCTGTACCAGCAGAATCACAGAATGGTTTGGGCTGGGAGGGACATTAGAAATCATTTAGTTCCAATTCCCTTCAATGTGCAGGGATGCCACTCACTAGATAGGTTGCTGGTTGTTAGCAGCAGGATACAAGGAGTGTCTCACAAACAGAACACATTGCTGGAATATTTTTGATTTCACAGCTTGCTTTTGCTCCCATGAATAGCAAATCTAGCAGTGTGTTTCCCTGCCTGTTAAACCAGCTCCTGGTGCAAGAAGCCGTTCCTCTGAGCATCCTGTCTCGCAGCAGGACTTCCTCTGCGGGCTTTGCTACAAGTCTGCAAAACAAGATTGAAATCTCCACAAGAAAGATGGCTACCTTGAATTAAAGAAACTTTCAGGCATGGGAAACTTTGTGAACATCCTCCTGCTTGGGCTTGCCCTTCCAGCTGTGACAAACACCTCCAGCTGTGTTTCCCAAGAGCTGGCTAAGATTTGATAATGGAAATGCAACAGGAGTTCAAAAATTTGCTACTCACAGGCAGAGTGGCTGCATCAACAGGGCTGCATCAACAAGGCTGGATCAGCCCTGCATCCCCACAGAGCTGCATCCCTGGGATGAGTCTGCTCTGTGTGACCATGCTCACTACACCGACAGCAGGTACACAGAAAACACTGCTTTATTGACTGCATTTGCCAACACATTGAGGAATGCAAAGGGCTTTTTTTTGTAAGCAATGGGCCATGGTCCCAATGTGTATCACAGCATACACTGTATCTAAACAGGATGAAAATAACAGCAGACAGAGCTATTCCAAGGCAACACAAATAGCATGCATAATACAGTCTCACACAGAACAAGTTTGGAAACATTATATTGCTTTAAGGATTAACTAACATGGGAAATGTACAAAAAGGAGAAATAGGTTTTTGCATTAATGAAAAATACATTTTTTCTCTACAAAGGAATTTCTAATACAAGAAAATAAATATTGCAACATAAGCCAAAAATAATTTAAAATTGCTCTTTTCAATATATTTTCAATATTTCTCTTTTGTATTAACAAATGGCACATCACGTTCTTTGAAACAAAGAAAACAGAAGGGTTTCTCCTTCTGTGACATTCATATCATTTCCTGTAACTGATGTGAAGTGGGTTATTTCAAATGTGGAATGGTGCAAACTGCAGGGGATTTCCTTAAAGAACAACCAAACCTCATGCCCTGCCCTGTAGCAGCATCTTCTTGCAGCCTGCATCCATCCTACCTCCATTCTGCATCCAACCATGGGACGAGCTCCACAGGACAGCAGAGGCATCCTAACCCCATAAAACAGGTGCAAGGGGGAGAAAAAAAGAAAAAGGAAAAAATCAAAAGTTGGGTGTGGGGAAAATGGGTGTGGAATGGGAGCTGTCCTGGGGAAACTCCATCAACCATCAGGGTTGGGGCTGGTGTGGGGCTATGCTCCATCAGAGAATGATGCTTTCTGCATCCTCATCTCAACAGTGGCTGCTTCTCCAAGGAAACAGGTGCTTTTACAGTGCAAATGTTGATTCCTGCAGTTTATACATCTTAAAAGATAACATTTCTGTACTAAAATAGACTTTTTTCTTCTCTTTCTATTCATTTCAAAATACATTTACATTAACATAAAAAATATTTTCCTTGTGCATTTTCTCTCCAGAACACCAGACTCCCCTACTCCGAGGACACTCCAGGCAGGGGATGCTCTGGGGTGGCTGCAGCTATCCTACCATGGTCCAGCCCTTGCTCAGCCCCACAGCTCACCAGAGCCCTTTTCCTCCTCTCTATTCCTGCCATCCTATTCTTCTCCCTGCGTCCCACCAGCTCTCTTAGTTTTCCCCCCACCTCCTGACGGGAAAATATGATCCTGATGTTCTGGGAGTATTTCAAACTGTGTTATTGCCCAATGCTGGAGGTTGGTTGTTCTTTAAAGTTTCCCCCTTTTTGCTTTCCTGTACTGAGAAGACAAGTAGTGCAGAAGCTGATGAATGGGAACTGTGTACAGTGAAATTTGTGGATTGCTTTTTTTTACCATAATTGAGTGAAGCACACGGAAGCAAGATTCATTAAAAGGCAGCATATTGATTATTGTTATGACTCGTATACTAGGATACTGGAGCTAAAGCTAGCAAGCCTGATAAGATAAACTAAGTCCTATTTACGGTATTTAACATTATCTGAACATACTGAGCCTTAATGACATTTCCAACCTCAATGGATTATGCTAATTTGTAACAAAGGTGGTTCCTGTTTTGTTGGTATTTTGTCGTTTTTTTGTTTTCTTTTTTTATTTTTCCACTAATAACTTGTGTCACATTTTTTCCATGTGAGGATGATTCCTCCCCAGGCACGGTCAGTCTCAGCCAGGTTGGGCTTAGGCAGGGCTGGGCATCCCACCCGAAGCCCCCACCAGTCACCATGTCTGGGATCAACATCGCTGATCTTTGCTGCAATTTTATCAATAATAAGGACTTTGGAAGGCATATAAAGATGATGACCTACTCTAAAACATCAATCGAAATCGTCTCAGAGTTTCAAAAAGAAAGCTCACAGTGAAATGAGCAAAAAGCATTGGAAACCAAAATGGCAGGATGCGGTCTCGGAGCAGCAGCATCCCTCGGAGCAAGCTTGGAACCTAACGCCGCAGCAGTGTGGTATGAGTATGTCTTTTGTCCTTGGTTGCTAAATAACTTCCAATTTTTTTTCATAATGACAAGTTTCCGGTTTCTGGCTGTGCTGCTTGACTGTCAATATATTTCTTTGGCATCCACAAAATTCTTTGACTGATTGGTTTGACAATTGCAAGGTTTTTTTTGTTTAGTGATGGATTTAACCAGTTGCAGAAGTGTCCCAGGTTTGGGTTGGTTTTGTGGTTTGGTTTTTTTTGTTTTGTTTGTTTGTTTTTTTGTTTTTTTTTAGTTTTTTAACATTTTTTATTTTTAAAAAACAACAACAAAAAAAGTTTCAGTGAATTCCTTTTTTTTTTGTTCCCTGAGCTCACACTGGGGTCACTCCAATAAAACACGTAGCATGACTTAACTGTGACCTTTGAAGCCAAAACCGAAGTAATGGTGCAATTAAGTGCAAACATGGAAATTCGCCTGACTTATAGGTAACATGGGCTTTTAAACAACATTTAAGGCTTACTGGGGACATTTTATGCATTAAATTACTGTAATACTTATAATGTCAGCTTCTGTGAATCACCCCTCCACAATGAGTCAACAGCTTGTAATCAGGATTTAAGGTTAAAAAAAACACTAACCAAAACAAAGGATGGAGAGGAATAAATTCACCATTTCCATTGTAGCATTTAGTTGGAAAACACAATGGTGGTGGCAAGGGTTGACATTTCCCCTCAGTGATGGCACATTTGGCCTTGGGGCAATGGTTTTGGTTTGCAGGGAGGATTTCTAATGTGCTGCCCTGGCATGGTGGGACCACAGCAGCATTGGAGAGAAGCATGGACAAAAAAAATTGCTCAACCTCACAGGTTACACCAACCCTGCCTCCCCACAGTGATTTTAAAGGACGCTTTCTTCCTCCATCATGCCCCACATTTCCATTTTCCACTTGCTGATCCATTCAACTGAGTAAATTACTTCAGAGTTTCTAAGAACCTCAGTGGGGACATGGATGGGGAGGATGTTTGCATCCTGGCCCCTGGACGGATCCCAACCAGATGGAAAGGTGAGGGGAAAAATAATGATAAAGGGTTTCTTTTCCCTAAAAATAGAAATGTAACATTGCTCTCTTCCACCCCAAGCGTTTTCCTCCAACAAGCTTTTTGTGCTTTAGTCATTATTTATTTTGTAATCGCCTATTTCACTTTCTTCTCTCTGCACACAGAGGTGGGAATTTCCCCTCCCACAGCTGGCCACTGCTGGACCCTCTACTTGCTCCCTGCTCTGAGGGCAACCATCCCAGGCAGAAATCTGCCTCTCATTAAATAATGCCCATTAATTGAACTGTCATCCCTGCAGAAAGCACAGGTACCGGCACCCTTCACCCTCTCAGCATCCTCAGTCCTGGCAGGTGCCGGCTCACATTCCCAGGAAGTGGGGTCTGGCAGGGAGCTGGGGAGGGACCACTGCTGTCACAGTCATCGATGTTGGTGAAGCTGAAGCTGTATCTCAGGCGTTTTGAAAGAGAAAGACAACAGTGCCAAATTTCCAACTATATACACATATTAAAAACCCCCCTTGCCGGGCTACCAGGCAGAAACTGGACATGGCAGTTGGAACTGGGTTGAGGCTTCATCAAGCCGGTGTGGTCGGAGGAGTTAGGATGCCAGGATGCTCATCCTGACAATGTCCTCGCCAGCTGTGTCCAGCTGGCCCCGCTGTGCCCGGCTGCCGCGGGACTCCCCGTCTGAGTCGCTCATCTCGGCGTCGGAGAAGTATCCGTCCGTGTCGGCGTCAAAGCGACGCAAGGGAGCTCCACCAGTGCTGTCAGCCTTGGGGGGCTGCGACCTCCGCGTCCCCCGGCTCTCCTTTGGTAATTTGAACCGCACGATGGTTTTGGGGCTACCTATGGAGTCAGGCACTTTGGCTGCGGGGCTGGGCTCCGTCTGAGCGCAGTGCGGTGTCTCCTCCTCCTCCTCCTTGCTGATGCAGCTCCGTGTCCCAGCAGGGGGATGAGGCTCACTGGCTTTCTGGAGAGAGACCTTCTTGGCCACCTTTTTGGCCTCACCCGTCCCTTTGCGGTCAGTGGGAAGCTTTGCTGCCCCTTTTTCTGACTTGCTTGGTCTGGAATCCAAAGTGAAGGGCTTGGTGGGGTCATCTGAAAAGTGGCTGGCATTGTTAGTCCAGGGCTCTGAGCCCTCTGGGTGGCCCCCACCCGCTGCAGAGGGGCTGCTCCTTGGCAGTTTTTTCTTAGTGTTTGTTCTCGTTCTGCTTTTCACTTTCTTTGTGGCCTCACTCTGCCTGAATGGGGACCTGAGGGAATGGTCCATCATGAAGCTCAGCAAGGTTTCCTCATCTTGGAGGAGCTCCTCGGAGAGGCCAGGGGTGCTGTCCTCATGGTGGGCGTTGTTGAGTGACCACTCGCTCATCGCCATGTTCTCTGCAGTGATCTGCACTGACTGTGCCAACCAGCTGTTGAAGAAGGTCCCATCAATGGGGAAGGAGGTTGACAAGCCTGGGAGAAACAAAAGTGGAAGACTGCCTCAGAAACCAGGAACAGCCACATTGTCCTCTATCACCATCACCAACTCCACCAAAACTCCCTGGCACTGGAAAAACACTCGAAAGATCACCTATAATGCACCACACTGGCCACAGAGCAGGGTTTACTCCAGCACTAGTGCTGAACTTGGGGTTCACTGAGGTCCAGCACAACAACTCAAGCAGCCCCTCACATCCAACTCTCCACAAATCTCCCTGAATCCACAACAAGCTTCTTCCTTCAGCAAAGATGACAAGCAATGACGCATCCCAGCACAGGTGGAAACATTCTCGTGCAAAGGCAGAAGACAAACAATGCAAGTATAAGTTAAAAAATATGGTGATAGAGCAGGACTTGTGCCCAGACAACAGATGACAGGTTCCCCAGGACCAGCTGCTGCCCAGCCACCACCAGAGCCAAGCAGCCAGCATGGTAATGGGACCACTGCTATACCTGCAGGTCTGAGAACATCTCTAAAGGCGTGGAACTGAAGAAGCGGAGCAGAGATGAAAGCTGGAATGGAAAAAGCTGAAAAGCTTCCAGATAATGATCATTGAGAGCAAGAGTGAGCACTGTGGGCTAGGCTAATTGGGTCCAATTAGCAATGAGAAAGGTGCACACCTACAGAGGCACAGGCAATTTTAATCTCTGAAACAGAAACCCACAGGTTCAACAACTGATTTGGTTTTATGGATGGAAGAAAAATGAGGTTTGATTCTGGATTTCAGGAAGAGCTTT
Source organism: Toxostoma redivivum (assembly GCA_013397375.1). Classification (NCBI taxonomy): domain Eukaryota; kingdom Metazoa; phylum Chordata; class Aves; order Passeriformes; family Mimidae; genus Toxostoma; species Toxostoma redivivum. The sequence goes on from VXBI01003748.1 coordinate 112,284, forward strand.
CCTTTGAAGGATGACTCACGCCCACAATGTTTGCTGGTAGCAGTGACAGCTTTACATCACCCTCACCTGTGAGCAGCAACACAGGCTGTGACCCTGTACCTCCTGCAACTCACCATGGCCTTTTTGGAGAAGACAGCAGCCCACCCAGACACCAGCTCAAGGCAGTGAAGCTGAAGAAGGAGCAAGGATGAACTTCGGGCACTGTGTGGTACTCAAACACCAAAAAGCCCTGGTTTTGTGGGCAAGGGCACTGCCCAACTCACCTTCCCCAGCCCTTCTCTGATGACAGCAGCCCCAAGGGATGCTTCAAACCCTTCAGAAAATTCAGCAGGTTACAAGACCTTGCTGAAGCTTTGGGTCAAGCTGCCTGCTTTCCCAAGCTCATAGACATGCAGCTTTCCTCTGAGATTCTCCAGCCTCCAATGCTTGCTGGAATTTGCCCCAGTAAATCCAAAACTTCTTTAGCAAAGAACAGAACAGAGACAGAACAAGTGCAAAAGCCCCATTTCCAAAGTTCCTATAACCGAACAGCTCTGAAATGACCAGAAAGCAGCATAGTCAGACAAGCAATGTGCAAAGCAGAGCAAGGCAAGGTGGTCCAGACCACCAGACCTCCCACAGAAACACTCTATACCCCCTGGAGGGTTTTTTACAGAATCTCCAGACTGCCTGAGAACATCACAGGACCAGCGGTCCCCCGTGCCCCTGTGTGGCAGCTAAGCACACATGAACTCATCACCTTCTGCCTCTGCTGGTGGAGGTGGCAGCACCAGAGGAAGTCGAGCAACAACCCAATTCCATGTAAAAACCATATGCAGTTCTCAAGGACCTTGTCCAGAACAACCTTTTAGTTTTGTTTCTTTTTCTCCCCCAGCCTGGCCTGCTGCTGTAGCCGATGGGCACAAGCTGGAGCTGGTTGAAACATCTGTGGGGCCAGGCTCCTCACCCCCTGAGCAAATTCAAGAGATGGGTGTGCCTGACTCCTGGCTGTTCCTGCACCCTGGCATCACCAGCATGGCCATATGTGCCAGGGATAGTACATGAAACCTCACAGCCCACGGTCTGTGCTCACTATCGCTGCACAGCACAGAAGACATGGGGGAGGAGCCCTACCATGGGGTGGGTAAGTCTGATTTTATCACCTGAAAGTGAAATCCCGCTCCAGCAGCACATCACAGGTTTTGTAACACATTCTCCCAATCCTGGAGCTACAGGGGGGAATTTTAAATCTCCTACCCTGCCAGCGAGCATGTTTCTGACCCAGTCTCTCTAGCAGACCTGGATAATTCAGGCTGATTCCCACAAAGGAAAGATGGAAGGTGTAACTCCACTGTGTTATGTGCAGGAGGGATCAAGGCCTGGGACTCTTAACCCTGCTCCCCAAAACAGGGAGCCTCCAGCATCATGGGTCAACTCTGTGCCATAAAATCAGACTTACCCAGTTGTCCCAAAACAGTTTCGTTGACCGATTTCCTTTTCTCTGTCTTCTCAGGACTATTTTTTCTACCATCTCTTCCTTTCCTTCTTGGGTCACTTTTCTTACCCTTTGTCTTCTTCCCAGTTTGTTCTGGTATTTTTTAGAAAAAAAGCAAAATGCAATGTGAGACGAGGCATCAGGGATGCTGCGGTGAGCAAGTTCTCCTGGGGCACACCCCTGCAGTGGAGACCTGGAGCAGACCTGCAAACAACTCCAAGCCAAAGAGAGATCAAGGCCATTCTTTGGCCTTAGCTGTAGGCTAAGATCTTTCCATGTTAAGAAAATCTGAATCCTGTAGGCTATAAAAAAAGGAGATTTTAGCCTTGGAGAGGAGTGGTCACAGGAGCAGCCCCAGGAAGGCAGGTGACTTGCTGGAGACTCTACAGCCACAGACCTGGCCTTTGGGTTGAGGACCCACTAGGAAGTAACCCCAAATCCTGCCCAAAACCTTGCAGGAGCCATGGTGACCTACAAACCTGGTGCTTTGTCACCCATCACCAACAAGAGCATCTCCAGAAAGAGATTCAGTGACACAGCCAGACTGACAGAACAAAAGTACTAGCAGTTTTAAAGACAACCTTGATTTGACCTTTTGGCAAAACTGTGCAGGAGTGAAATAACCCCAAAGTGATATAGGTACATGAAGTAGGAAAGATAACCAGGATTGTCTATAGAATGTTAGGGATGCAACTCAGCTATACGTTCAGCTCAAAATTAGCATTTCCTAAATGGCTTTGAACTTCTACTGGATTTATTCCTTTTGGGTAAACAGGACAAATACTCTATAAAAGTACAACTTGTATTGCTAAGTAAAATACTTCCAACAGTTTTTACTTACTCTGTTAGGCCATTCTCGCCCAGAAAGCCCATGCTAAAGCTTCTAGTAATTTTCAGAGAGGGAAGGATATTGTCCTTAAATCAAAATGTGGGTGGCTCATGGAAATGGGAGGTGAGACAGGCAGTTTTTCAGTCAGGCCCATAGGCTAAAAAATGATCTTAAGGAAGAAATCAGTTTATTTTGTCAGCCAGCAGCAAATACTCAGCAGAGAGGCCATGGAGTAGAGAAGTCAAAGGGAATAACCTCTGCCAGCAGCAGTGGAAATGTACTGGGTGAGCAGGGGAGAGAATTTGCATTGCACCTGCCTGAGTCTGAATTAACAGAGGATTTACAGTCCTGGAGTTGCCAGCCAGGAACCCCTTCTGACCAAAAGACTTACAGAAAGAAAGAAATGCAAAAGCAAATTTGGTATTTGCTACATTCCTGCCAAGTAAAGGGAGGAAAGCATTTTTCACTTCACTTACAAAATCAAAATCTAACTTTGTTTAGACAGCACAATGGGGCTAAAGAGAAACCTGAGCAGCGCTTTTTGAAGAGGAACCTGTCAAAATAGTAGCCATGTTTCAAACCCAGACAGTGTTTATTTTCCACTCTGTGCAAGAAAATTACAGGAAGAGAGGAAGGTTCATTTTACACAGGCAGTTCTCACCAATTTTATTAAGAATCTCCTGCTTAAATGACCTTTTGACAGTGGGAAAAATAAATCCCTCCTATTCGGAGTTTTCTGTGGGAGACAGTCCAATAAAACCTTTGTGCCAAAACCATCTTTGGAACAACCCCAACAGATCTCGGTTGATGGCTACCATAACAGCAGTTAAAAACTGGCCTCATCCTAGTAAAATAATGGAGACTTCTTCCTTTCTCCTAGGAACCCTAGGTATGGAGAGCATCCTGGTCAGGAGCTGTGGGGGAGGATGCCAACAGAACCATTCCCCACTTCTAAACCAGTAAGTGCTTTGTAATGCTGGAAAAGGCAGCAGTGAGTTATCCAAATCTTTTGTTCCACTGTATGCTGAGTAGCTGCAGCTCCTGGTGTGGTCATTTGGCAAAGGAACACCTCCTGAGCTCAGGACACTCTACAGACTGAGGCCAAAAGGCACACAGGTCCCTAATGACCCCCTGGCATGGAAAGGACCCAGATGCCCAAACCACCTGGAGATTCCAGGTCTAAATTCCTGGACCTGCGCTGTTTCCCTGGCAGCAGGGACTCATGGGAGCTGGGTCCCAGGGGAAGCAGTCAGTCCCTGCTCAGGCTCAACCAGTAAATCCATCCTGGGAGACACAAGTAGAGTAGAAAAGGAAAGTGCAAACACCAGCCAGGTAGGGCAGGAGAGAAGAGCATCTGCATCACAAGATCTTAAGTGATCCCTGCACACCAATCACCACCCAAGCCACCCTCCCAGTGGGACTCTGATCACTCACCTTTAGGCAGAACAAACATCATGGGAAAGCAGTCATGCTTTTCTCAAGTACACCCATAACATTTTTGGGACGGGCAATCACACAGCATCAGCACTGGGCAGTGCAGACAACCCCAGAATACCATCTGCAGAGCTCCAACACAGCACCCCATCACTGGCTGGCATCTGCACCCCACTGGTGAGGCTCCCAGCTCACCTACTCCAGCTCTCCCTGGGAGGAATTGCCAGCTCCCATCCCACTGCTGCATCAGAAAGAGGGTTGGGATGTACCCCCAAGGCATTTTGGGGAACACAGGTCCCCCCAAGGGCATTTCCAGCTATCTAACACCTTGACTGCAAGAGAGGTGATCTTAAAAATCCATCCTGGCAAACTACCCTGTGCCTATCTCCTTCTGAGAGCTGCAAATGTTGGGCTGGGTTTGCCCAGCTGAACTACAGAACATCCTGAAGTCCCCTGTGACACCTCCAAAACCCACAGAACCTGGCAGTGACAGCACATGGCAGGTGATGCTCCTGGCAGGAATGCTGCTGGCTGGAGTGGCGAGGTGGGGATCCAGCTCAGGAATAACACGTGCATAATACCCTGGGTGCCAGGGAATGGATGTGCAATGTGGGGTCTCCAGCTGGTAGGAACACCTTTGTGTGTGTTCAGACTGGTGAGCTGTACCTCTGGTGCAGTAAGGACGTGTGGAGCAACATAGAGTATGACAGGGACTGGGATTTACAGGACCCACATCACCCCAGAACACCCCTGGGGTCCCAGTCACTCCTGTGCCCCATCACTGCCTGGCTTTGGCTATCAAGAGGAATTTGCATGGGCCTGAGTCACAGACATCTCAACATACACATTCCTCAGCCTCCAAAACTTAGTCAAAGGAGACTTTTGTCAAGGAAAGCTCAGCCCAGACAGTTCCTGAAAAAAACCCAACCATGTGATGGCTTCAAACACAACTCCAAAGCCACAAACACAACAAGCGTCAGAAGCAGCTGCCAAAGCACCAGATGCTGCTGCTGGAAAAACTGTTCTGCAGCCACAGGGTCTGGTCTGGTCTGCCACTGGAGGCAAAGGAGGAAAAGGAGGAGGGAGCAGGAGCTGTGGGCTCCGGCACTGCTTTTGCAAAAGGAAAAAAAAAGTAGGACAAAAGGAAACCAGCTTTATTTCAGCTCCTTAAGAGAAGTTGGCAGAGGCTTTGCAGTCAGCAGCATGATCTCCACTAATGGGTGTGTGAAGCGGGGAGCTGCAGCTGACCAGAGCTAGGAAGCTGTTCTCCTGGAGCAACAGACCCCCACCAGCAGCTTAACACTTGATTCTTGACAGAATGCTCAGAGGCATCTGCAAAGAAATTGTAGCAGGGCTTCCACCCTGTGCCAGGGAGACAGCTGCAGAGCAGTCCCATGCCCAGGATGTGCCATCTCCTCCCAAGCAGTGCCAGCTCACAGAAGTCACCAAATACTGTCTTAGCATCCCCACCTAAGTAAATGCTTGGTCCTTCTGACTGATACCATGGAAGGGGAGTATCAAGAGGGATCTGTGAAAACAAATAGCTTCAGCACTCCAGTCACCCAGAGTCTGACTTTATTGGGTGTTTCTGAGTCTATATATGAACTGTGCCAAAATAACGTCTCAGGGGAGGGGGCAGCTCTGGCTTCCACTGTGAGGGGAGCTGGAGCACACAGCTTCAGTGGGGACAGCGTCTGTGAGAACAAACTCTGTGGTACTGACCTGGGTAAAGATCTTTCTCAATAAGCTTCATCTGGAGATGGAAGATCTGCTCCTGCAGTTTACAAATGGTGTGTTTCATTTTCTCCCGTCTCGTCACCATGTAACAGAGATTTCTAACCTACAGAAACACAACAAACAGTGTCTGGTTTAGGCAGAGTCAAAGCAGGTCCCCTCAAGTTGTGTTGCTGCTCCTGCTGCCCAGGAAAATCCCCACTCCCCGGGATCTGATCCTTTTCACCTCAACATCATCTGTGCTGCACTCCCACCATGGCCCCTTGGGTGAGCCAGGGCAAGCAGTGAGGGCTTGAGCCAAACTGTGTGATGGATATGGGAAAAACCACGCAGTAATTCCAAGCCTAAACATCTCTGTCCTGGCTCCAAACAGTCAGGACCCCACGGTGGGCAACGAAGGCTGGCTGGCTTCTCCAGCATGGGCACTAGGAAGTCTGGGAAGGGAAGATGCTGTAGAAGGAGCATTATAACACAGTCATGCAAAGGTACAGCACCAACCATTGTGCTGAGTCCTTGGCCCAGCAGCTGCACCATGCTCATGTCCTGTTCACACCTGACACGGCTCCCTGCACAAAAAAAAATGCCAAATTCTATGAAGCATCTTGGTGCCCTGAGTCAATGCACCGGTTCTCATCCACAAATGGCACCTTTTGCAAGGAGGGATAAACCCTCTGCCCACAGCCAGTGCAGGGAAGGGGCTGAGCTGGGATGGGGATGTCAGAGCCTCACAGAATTGCCCTAAAGCAGATACCAGGAAAAATCATAGAAAATACAGCAAAATACCCTGGTGATGCTGACCTGGGTCAGCAGTTGGAGCAGCTCCCTACCTAAAATCTGGCCCCTCCATATGATTATTCACATTTGCTCCATATCTACCAGCACATCACTGGTGCATTTTGTCCTAGTTCAAGAACTTCCACTAACTGTGGCAGTGGGGTTGGAAAATGTTCTTTTAAAGTCCCTTCCAACCCAACCCATTCCATGATTATTTGAAGCTCTAAATATAAGCAGCAAAGCACAAAATATAACTGCTCACGTGAGCCAGTGCAGCAGCAGCTAAACCCTGGTGATAAACACCCCCAGTAGCACAAGATGACAGAGCTGTTGCTGATAACTCCTAGCACCAGGCACTTGATGAGTTTCAGTGCCATGGTTCTGCCAACCCCATGTAAGAGTGGCTGGAGAGCCAGGCTCTGGCACCGCTGCCACAATGGAAAACAAGGCTTTTGGAGCAAGGAGAGGCTTTCAGCTGCAGAGCAGAAAATGCTAATAGCAGCTAATATGATTTAACAGGATTTGCTCAGCTTTCTGATGCTCTATAAGAGCAAAGCTGCCTGTAATCAGGTAAGGAGGAGGTGGCCTGAACAGAGGAACATGCACATGGGTATGTCCACACTCACATGTGACCCTGATGCCTTGGATTCCTCACCCTCCTCATGCTCACACCCTTCTCTGCAAAGAATATTTCCAGGCTTGGGGGACTGTCCCAGTGTGGCCAGGAGCCTTTGTGCCTCTCACAATGACAGAGCAAGCCAGGACATCGTCCCACACTTACCTCATATCTACCACCAAAGGCTGTGAGGGAAGCAGGACAATTGCAGCCAATCCCTAATGTCTTACTTTAGGACAATTTGGGAATGTTTAGAAAAAAAGGAGGAAAAGCTGCTCTTTTTTTTGTTGCTGTTGTTGTTGAATCCCTAGCTGTAAATACAAGGCAGGGAGTTATATAGTGGATTTTACTATGCTATCTTTTTTTCTTTCTGGATTGGAGAAAACATCAAACTATTTCTTCATGAAGAAAACAACTGCTTCTGGCAACCTGAATCTCCAAGAGTTTGGCTGTATCTCTTCTCTATGATTTGATATTCCTGGAAGAAAACATTACTTTAGCTTTGCTTAGAGACTGCTGGTATTTACCCACACTTACACAGCTCAACACCACCCAGTGCTGCTTCCCCAAGCCAAGTTTAGATGCTGGTGTGAAAGTCTGGAAACCACAGCTTTTTGTTAAAGCTAATTTAAACATCCAGTCCTTGGAAAAAGCTTTTTAAAAAAGGCAAAGAGGGTTTAAAAAGGCCAAAAATAAAATGGGGGGACTGTATTAGGATTCCCAGGTAATACCAGGTAATTGCTTTAATTTGCTGACACTGTAAAGTGCAAAAATGTCAGAGATTAAGAAATGACAGAGGAAACCACCATTATTCTGGTTGTCCTCATGTCATCTGCTCTCTGCTTCTGCCTCCCCAACTCCTGGATCCCTACACCATTATCAGCCCCAAAATCACTTCTGCCAGATTGATTATTGAAATTGCTAAAATCCAACATGATGTCCCGTGGATACCCTCTGAAAGCCTTCAGAGTCTTTCAGGCTGCTCAACTCTGATCCCAATTTGATGTGATTCCTCACTATTTGCAGATGAAACAAGGTGGCTGTGACCTGCCCCAGGTGCAGGATCAGATACCTGGGATGCTCTACCCACAATTGGATTTAAATCCCCATCACCCATCTGAGCACTGGACTTTGATCTGGCTGGTGTTTATTGTTCCACTCCTGGAAGCAGAGCAAACAAACAGCTCTTCCAGGGCCAGGCAGTGAACTCTCCTGGCAGGGAGTTGCTAAGCAGAGGCTGAATGCTGATGGGCACACCCCCACAAAGCCTGGAGGCAACTCTGGTAAATGAGAAATCTGGTAAAACATGTAGTTTTGACACAAAGAAATCAAAGAGAAAGCTGCCGTGGGCAAAGCATAGTATCCAGGGATGCACAGTGGTTCAGAGCAGCTGGAAAAGCCAAGCTGGGAACAAGAGGAAGCAGCAGGGGCCAAAGCAGCCTGGTTTAGCTTTAAAATACAGAGCAGATAAGGGGAAAAAGTGAGTTGAACTTGTCACCCTCGGATAAGGCAGATGCAGCCTGCTGCTGGATGCACTAATGGTCCCACTAATGGTGGCACCAGCCCAGCCCAACACAGAGAAGGAAATGTGATAAGTAAAGGCAGGAAAAAAGCGGGGACAGACTAGCAGAGGGATGGCAATGATGACCACAGGGATGAAGGCCCACAGGTTCACAGAAAAGAGACCAATAGGTTTAAACCCAACTACTTTTACACAGAAGAAGGCTCTCAGGCTCCAGGATCCACATGGGAGGTGAGTGGGAAGGGACAAGGGCAGGCTGGTCCAAAGCTGAACCCCCACCTGGACATGAACACAGTGCCCACCCACACTACTTTTCTCCCCATAGGTTCAGTTATGCCACAGACCCACAGCAGCTTGAAGAGGGGGTTCAGGGACATGCAGGGGCAGCATCCCCACCACCCTCACCTCCCAGGGTACAGCATATCACCTACAGCACCCTCAAGCCCCTGCTCAGGGAAGCACAGCACCATATCCCCCAGGGCAGAGCAATGCTATTTTCCTGCTTTCCTTCTTCCTTGTTCCTAGAGACTCCTTAAGCCCTCGCATGGTCTTTGCACTGTGGGTGGGTGGTCTGACAGGGACCTGGACAAGGGCAATGGATTCACCCCTCTGGCAGGAACAGAAGGGAGGGGACCAGGCAGGGCTTGGGTCTTAAGCAAAGGAGAAGGAGCTTGCACTGTGCATGCCAAGCTCAGCATCCCTGCCCTGCCTGTCCCTGTCCCACTGCTGCCCTGTACTATGCCCATGTGCCTCCCCAGCAGCAGCACTACTGCACCTGTCCCCTCTCTGCCACCTCCCCCCAGGTTCTGTGTGTGCTTCTTCTTCCTCTGTGCTTCTTCCTCTCACTGCTCCTCACCTTCACAGCTGCTCCTCCTCTCCAGCCTCTGCCCCAACCCTGCTCATGTCCTGCGTGCAGCCATGACAGCCAAATCCACAGGCAGCTGCAGGTGTGGCAGCAAGCCCAGCCCAGGGAGCTTTGGCACCACTTGGGCACTGCTGCTCTACCAATGCTCCCTCTCATCCAAAAAGCTGCTGTGGAGGCTGCTGTTTCCTCTGCTGTGGTTGGGAGGATTCAAGGATGTCCTGCACCACTGGGAGCATCAGGTGGTGCATCCTCTGTCTGCATCCTCTGGCCTGGCTCTGCCTCTGCCAGCAGCTCCCTGCGGAGCTGACCCACTTTTGGCTGCAGCAGGGCAGGGGATGCCCAGTCCCACTGGTCCTGCTCTCACTCTGCCTTTCATTCATTTTTGATATCTACTGTAAGTAAATAATGATGTGTTCTCAAGCCTTGCTGCTGCAAAGGATCCGAGGGGCAACACAGGATAATTTTGTGGTTTGAAATTACTTAGATAGAGTGGACATAAGCTGCAGCATCATCTGCCTCCCATCCACCCAGCCCTGCCAAGGCACCTCTCCCTGCAGACATTTGCTCTTTTGAACCCCTGGCTGAGACAAACACTAACTTATTCCACCTATGTCAGTGTTTTGGCAGTGATGATGTACACACACCGAGCACTGCTATGTTTCTGAATGAGGATGAAAGAACAAAATTGTCAGGGGAGTCAAACTGAGTCAGGGGGAACAGGGCTTGTGCTGCCTGTGGGTGCCAGCAGCCCTGATGGAGCATATGGGTACTCCACTGAAGGAGAAGCTGTACTCACCCTCTCCAGGTCTTGCCTAAGGTGCATGAAAAGCTTTAAGCGTCGGTAGAGAACATCCTGCTCTTGCTGAGCCAAGTTGTCCACTTCATCCGTTTTTGGTGTCAGCAGCGGTTTGTTGGAGTTTGCTTTCCTCTTCAGCTTCCAGTACTGGTAGACAAAATCCACTAGTGATTCATTTAAGTCAAGGTTCTCTGCCACCTCTGAAGGCTTCACGAGCTCATAGAAGTCCTCCTCCAGCTGCTGGAGCTTCTGCTTCCGCAGTGTGACCTTCTCCAAGTCCAGCTGAGCTTGGTCGGGCTCTGTCCGTGCCTCCTCAGGCAACTTGGTGGCCCCGGTGCTGTGCTCAAGGCAGAAGGACTTGAACTTCACTTCATCGTTGTCTGCAAGGATAGTCCGCATGTCGAGGTTGTGGTCGAAGGCGCAGGTGACGTGGAACGCGGTGACACAGGCGGGCATGGAGCACTGCAGGAGAAGGACAGGGCTCAGGGCCAGGACAAAGCACCATCGCTCAGGGGACACTCACCAACACATCAGGCAACAAGGACATGCAACAAACCCAGGGAGACAGACCATCAGGGTGATACCAGCCATGAAGTGATGGATGCTCCACAGGAATTCCTAATGGAGGAACACCTATATTGCCCTAGTTGCAGACAACCAATGGCCTAACACCCTGAACACAAGCAGAAGAACCCCAGGGTTCAACAGGTGGCATTTTCCCACCTGACCTTCTTTAATCCACCTCTGTAATGGGCCCTGCTCATCTCTCACCTACCATAACCAGAAACTTCCAACGGTTCTTCCAACAAGACATGTCAAAAGCCAAAGAACAGCACAGGCCAATGGGATGCACCTAGACTGTCAGTGGATTTCTCCTGATGGAGAAATGCTCACCTGTATTTCACCCTCAAGCACCCCCTGTGTTACCCCATCTAAAGCCAATATGCCATTTTTACTGCAAGCATACAGAATGTGGCATGGTTTAGGAATGAAGATGGGATCTAAGAAGCAGCCAATGCTCCTAAATGCCTTCCTCCTTGGGAAATTACAGAGCCTTTAACTTGCTCCATTTAAAAAAGAAAGAAAAATGCAACTGGAGCAAAACATCACAAAATGAATGCTTCAGAACTTGCACAGTGGCTACGATGTTGTCAAACTTGCATCAGATCAATTTTTTAAATTATTTTCCTAACTTGCCTCAGGCTTAAATTACTTTGGATCCCACAGGCAACAAATCTCAGCTTGGTGTCCCACAGAAGAACTCCCACCAGTCAGCACTGTGCCTGTGTCCATATTAGCACCTTCTCCCCTTCTACTCATTAACTGTTTTTAATGGCTCAGAGTGTTGTCAGGTAATTATTTCAACCATAACCCATTAGAAATCAGTCTATTCCAGCTGCTAGTGACCAGTTAAACCGCAATAATGAGACATTTTAAGTGGGCTATTACTGTAGGCACTACTTTGGCATTAATAGCAGAATAGTTCTTGTGGGGGATGAAGATGCACTTGTGGCCTGAAGGACCAGGTGGAGGCATGTGAAATTTCCTGAATGTTGATAACAAACCATTTAGTTTTACAGGAGCTCTGCTGTGCCTTAATTCTCAAAAAGAAAAATATATTCTGGTAGTAGTTGAGGAACAGAAGTTTTACTTTTTATCATCATCCCATCCGAGGGCTCATGGATCCAGGATTCATCAGCCCTGAATACTGCTCAGGCACACGGGGCAAACTTTTGACATTGCTGCTTTTAGATATTTTTCTTTCATGTTTTTTGAGTCTGCTGGTGCTCAAGAAGCTGCCAGGACCAAGAAAAGCATAAGCAAGGATTGTCCAAATCCTTCCCTTCCAAAGCTCTCCAGACCCTGGCTCCAAAGCCTTAGAAAGCAGTGGGAAGACCTGGTTGCAGCTCTGGCTGTACCAGCATGGGTCTGGGCAGCAATGCTGGGTACTAACTCCGGCAGGCATCACAAGCAAGCAGATTTTGAACTCCAACATTGCGCTTATCCTGTTTAAAAATGGCCATTTGGTCCTAATTTCAGTCTGAAATTGTTCACAAAAATATCTGGTAACTTGCAAACCTCAACTCCTTCTGCTATGCTGCTGGCACTTGCTTGGAGCCTGGCATTGTGAGGGGCCCACTGATGCTCCCTGTGCCAGCCCAGGGCACTCACCACTGCAGTGGGCAGAGGGTGCTTGCTCTGCCACCCTGGACATCCCCTGGTACAAGCTGTGTCACAGCCACACATGCAGCTGAAGCACCAGCTCTGTTCTCAAGTATTTATTTTTGGAAAGAAGGAGGGACAGAGGGAGCCCAGCCTGACTTGCAGCTTCCAGATTTACTCAGGGCAGTCAGTGTATCACATGCTGGCTTTTAAAGCACACAAAGTGCTGTCCCTTCCCTTCTGTTTCTGCCATCAGTGCTAAAAACAGCATTAACAACACGCCCATGTCTTCTGCCAGGACAGTGTCCTGCTAACAGGAATGACCATCACTCCACTTAAGGAATAAAGCAAATGCAGTGACACTCATCCTGGACCTCTCCACTCCAACAGATGGCAAGCAGCACTTGTCAGAAACCGTGCCCAAAACACAAACAGAAAATAATCAGGCAGCTCAGCTGACAGGGCAACAAAGAAAGATACCTGGTCGGCCACAGCCACTGAGGGACCCTGGATAAACTAACAATAAAAACATATTGATCCATCCCAGAATGGCGCTAGAATGAAGCCACTTGTGGCGGGAGGGAGGGATCTGCCACACGGAATAAACCAGCCTCAAAAGACTGAAGCAGTCCCTGCTTTGTTATCGATTGTGCTTCATTAACTTACAGTACCTTTCATTCAAGGATTTCAGCATACTTTGCTTATCCAGGCAAATCCATTTCCAAACAAAATTCTGAGAGACAGAGAGAGTAAAAACTGCCCCAGAGATTTAATGTGGGCTCTTAGTCCTAAAATCATTCTTACTGGGAAGAAACAGAGAGATGATGATTTTAGTTGCCAAGGACATTCAAACAGAAGTTTAGCAGCTTGCAGTGGTGCTCCACTGCAGTTTGAGGCTGAGCGGAAGGAAGCGGCTCCTCCAACAGACCTGCGAGGGGAGCTCAAGAAGGAAAAATTAATTACCGGTGCTGAACACTGGCCAAGCCATCAGACACAACACTTCTGCATCCTTAAAAAAATGCCATGTGATTTTTTGTGACCACAGATGGTCTGGAGCCTGGTAGAGCTTCTCAGCTAAAGAAGGCAATTTCAGCCTCACAGACTCCTCGGAGAATGCAGGGCAGAGGAGGGATGGGACTGAGGCAGCAGGGGCAACACACTTTGCTCTTATCCCTGATGCCACGTGCTGCGTTTTCAGGACTACAGGCAGAAGACAGCTTTGGGAACCACTAGTTATCCTAGTGGATGAGGACCAGTGGCACTGCTTGCTTAATGGGAGCGGGCAGGAGTGGGCAGAGAAGTGATGATGAATGGGGGATGGAGGACATTTCCAAGGATTTTTCTCCAAAAAGTGACAACAAAAAGAAAGCTGGAAGATGATGACAGTGCCGATTGTGCCCTTTGGAGAAGCTTGCCAGCAACCAAGAGAACCCTGGCATTCTGTGCTGCCTCAGTGAGCTCTTCCAGTTGCTCTGCAAGCGAGGAGGGAGCGGAGCTCCCAAAAAGCACGGTCAGGACTCAGGCTGCACCACATCCTGGCTCCTGGCACTCTTTTTTCCATCTCAGAAATGCAAACAAGAAAATTCCTTCTGCATTCTGAGCTCTCTGACATCTCCTGATGTCTGATCACAAGAACCACCATGAAGTAATGACTTCCCCTTAACAGATGTCAGGCAAAGGGTGTCTCCAGAGCTGCATCCCTACACAGTATCCAGTAATTTAGGCTCGGTTCCGGTCACACCAAGTTACACCGGGCTCACAGCGCTGTACCAGAAAGCAAGGCCCCTGCAGCAGCAAGGGCAAAGGCATGGACAGCAGTGGGGAACCTTTCCTCAGGCTTCTCTAAGTTTCTCCCTTTTGATGGTCAAATTTGGATGGGGAAAAACATCTCCACACACAGAGGTCCCTACAAAGACTTCTTGTGTTTGTGTCTGCAAATGTGGCTGAGGTGGGTGTTTCTCAAGCTGCAGTGCTTCTAAGATGTCCTGCTGGGTTGACAGTCTTCTACTCCTCCAGCCGTCTTCCCAATTTCACCTTCATAAAACCCTCTTGGTCACTTGGAAAACCCTCTCCTGGAAGCAACTTCCTTCCTTCCTTCCTTCTACAGACCTGCCCACCTGCAGCACCTGACTTCTGCTGCCAGGAACAAACACCCAGTGCTTTTGCAGAAAACAACATCCTCCTTTCAGAGCTGGGCCACAAACACAAAATGCTGACAAGGGTAGATCCCACCTGTATAAACAGGCACTAGCAAAAATATGCTTCATAAAATATGCTCCACAAAATATGCTGCATAAACATAAGCTTTTGAAACAGAGCTCTGTACCATGGATGAGTACAGAGAGTATTTATTTACCTATGGGTGTTAATTTATCCCATAAATCTTTAAATAAAGGCACTGCCTGCTTTTTTATCACTTCTCCCCCTTTTCCTTGAAGCAAAACCATTCTGCACACAGCAGGGTGGCCTCAGCAAATGCTCCAGTGAAAATCTCATGAAGACTTATAAACCATGAGCTGCCAGCACATGAAGCAGCAAGGCTCCTGTTCCATCTCAAGTGACCTTTAATGCAAATCCATTCAGTCCCCGGGATCCCACAGCTCCCATGTCATGAAGGCACTAAGAGGATGAAGCCTGAGACACACTGAATTCTTTTTGATGCTGCCAAGCCTGTTTGCTTCCTTCCCTGCCCCTTTGTTCTTTGAAAGCAGTTGCCATTCTGACACAGTATCTCCATCTGGCAGAGTGAATAAGCACCCAGAGCCATCAAAAAAATGAGTCAATGCGACAGATTTAAAGAAGTATTGTGAGATTTCATTTCAAACTATGGGGATTACTTTTAAATAGCTGCATTTAAGGTATTAAGTGCAAGATGACAGCACAAACACAGGAGAGCCTGCAGAGCTTCTATCCCTGCTGTCTTTCTGCCACCAGCCAGCAGCTCCTGGTCCATGGTCACTGCTGCAAACATTGACCTCCACCGTGCAGCTCCTGCTGAGGTATGGAGCTGATCACTTGGGATCAGGACACACCCCTAAATTTCTCTCAGTTGTTCAAAGCTTACTGGCTACCCTCTGGAACCACCAGGACATCACACTGGCCAAGGAGGTGGAAGGAGGGAGAATCATGGGGTTCAGCAGGTCTCCCCAACTGCCCTCACACCAAGAGTGCTGCATTTTGAATGGGAGCTTCTGCTCTGCTCCCCAAGAACAGAGATCATGGCGTGGGAAGCTGTGTACCACTTTTGCAATGGAAAAACCTGGAGAATCCTGATTTCTATCTGGAAAGAGAATGTCGGTCTCTCCTGTTGTGGGGAGGGCAGGCAATCAGGCATCTGCAGTGGTTTCTTTAGGTGTGGCGAAACAGAAAATGTGGAAATGTAATACATGATAAGTACTTTATTTTCTGAGCCATCAGGTCAGTGAGGACTATCCAACCTTGGTGCACCCTGATATCCCCACACCTGAAAGGCTGATCCCCTAAGGTTTGTGAAATACTTGCGTTATGTATCCCATGAGCATCTCACTTTCCTGGCAGCCTCAGAAAGCCCTTCTCCTGGAGGTTTCTGATCTAAACCAAGGTCATTTGCAGTCCCAGTAATTAGTGTCACTAAAGCAACACCTCTGTGTCATACAAGAAAGTTAATCTAGATTTCTAGCACTCAGTGTATTAAATGATTGCAAACATCTGATGATGCCTGACAGGCTCCTGTCATTAGGTTTACTTAGAACCGAAAAAAGTGTCATTCAGACCATGTCCTTCAGCATCTCAAGACTCTCCAGCAGCTAATAGAGGTACAACCCTGGAGGTCTGAGTTTCTTCAGTGCCAAGTTACATACCTGAATGCATGTCCCAGTGCACTCCTTGCAGAGGCTGCAGGACAGAGCCCATCTGCTTGCTGGGATATGGGAGATCTTCGTAATGGGTTCCATTTTTTCAGGACATCCAATGCTAACCTGCCCACAAGATAGGAGACAAGTTGTAAATATCGGCTACAGTCCCAAATCTTCTATAAGGGGGCATCTGTGGCAGTCTGAATAAGGGATGTATTATATTTCTCATTCTTCAGGATCAGTTGTAATTTGGAAGAAAACCCAAACCCCCCAAACCAGAAACAAATCTGGAAGACACAGAAGGAAAAATTTATGTTGGTTTTCCCTCTGCATTAATTCCTCATCTGAGGTGTATCTCAGATGGGCATATGAAATTAGTTTTACTCTGCTCAAAGGTATGTCCCCTACCTCTGTGGCCTTGCACCCCACTTCTCTGCTCTCCCTTAACAGGGTGCCCCTTGGCTGCTAATTAAACACACAGCATGATAATGCCAGCACTGCAGCTCTGGCACAGCTTGACGAGCCGAACTGCATTCGTTATTTACACCATTAACCAACACCCTGGGCCAGGACCTGAAACCAGCACTGTGCCCACCCACATGCCAGGAGGAGGCTGGAAAACTTCTTACTTCAGGTATCCATAAGGCACAGCTAACATGGACCCATTTCGTCCCGCTCCGGGTGGGCTTCAGCGCTCCCCCCCTCTTGGGGCACAGCAGACACTTGGGCTGAACACCGAGGGCACAAGTCCGGCACAGCCAGCTCCCAATGGGGACCTTCAGGATGCCATAGCACGCCTGTGGAGACATGAGGGACAAGGGTGTCTTGGCTTGCAAAGCAGAATCTAACCAGCAGTATGTATTCTATCCCCATCTGTTGAAATCAGGTGAGGCAGTGTTCTTTATCTTTTCCACAACCTATCCTTTGTCCAGGGAGGTATCTTCTGTTAATGGGCCATTGAATCCCACTGCATGACTGATAAAATTACATCATCCCATTGGGAGATGCTCCAGCCAGGGGGAGGAGCCATGCCTTTCCTACCTAGATAAAATCTGAGATCAGAGTAACCTTTTTTCACTGGATTCCAGAGGAAAACCAGGCCCATCTACATCACCACTGGAGCTTCAGAGGAAAAGTGCACCCTTCTACAGGAGCACTGCTTCAACCGAACCACATCTGTTACTCCAGCAGGACTGCAGCCACCATTTAATTGGACTGCTACCAACACCCTGACTGAGAAGGTGTCAGGTTGTATTCTGACTCTGTCAGTGTTTTGGTCTTTTTTTTTAATTAATGTATTTTTATTTTAATTTTTTTTCCTAGTAAGGAACTGTTATTCCTGTTCCCATATCTTTGCCTGAGAGCTCCTTAATTTTGAAATTACAGTAATTTGGAGGGAGAGGGTTTACATTGTCCATTTCAAGAGGCTCCTGCCTTTCTTAACAAACACCTGTCTTTCATACCAAGACAGAGGGTTAATCCAGCAGCCCAGGATGAACATTCTCCCAGACCTCCTCCATCCCTCCTACCACTCACTGCCACTGCAGCCCAATAAACAGCAGAGTTAATGCAGCACCAAAGCCACAGACAGGGACTTTAAGTTCTTCCTTACTACCTTCCCTGTTTTCACATGGATGCTCATGGTGGATCAGTGTGTCCTGGGTTTTAATTAAAAGCTAAGTATAAAAATGTGCTATGTGCCATGCCAAGCACCCACGTGGCTCCAGGCTGGGGGAGGGCAGAGCCCCCACCACCAGCAGCTCTGCACTGCAGACATCTGCCTGCTCATGCCCTGCCCCATTCCTGACCCACAATGACTCGGAAAAGTAAGAAATGTTATGCAGAGAAATCTTCTGAGGTTACTGAGGGCTGAAAAGCCACAAGCCCATGATTAAGAAAGTTCTCGGTCTGTAACCACACTGGTTACAGACCCAGCACAGCCCAAAGGGGAAGCAAAAATAACTCTGGAGAGGCAAAAAGGGGAAGCCAATAGTAAAAAATGTAAATGAGATGGGAGGAACCAAAAAGGATAATAAATCATAAGGATGACACATCTAAAGGGGGCACAGACAAGTCTCCAGCCAAGAGAGTGAGAACTGAAGGACTCAAGCTGCCCACGGAGCTCCCTGGCCTGCCGTGGTAATGCAGGACACTGAGAAACCAAAGTGTTTCATAAATATTTCTCTTCCATACTTGGGGAAGAGGCAAATGATAAGCCATATCATATAATGATAAATACTTTTCCCTTTGATCATAATTTATGACTGTATTAAACAGCTACTACTAAAACCGGACAGTTTTTAACTGGCAGGTCCTGATAACTCACATTTAAAGGGTTTTCAGAGGGCAACACACTGTCTTGGGCACTAACACAGGGCTGTGTCCCTATTTAAAGTGAGGAGATGTAATTAATTCTACATCTGGATGCTCTGACATCCCTGCAGAAGGCAAACAGTCAGTGTTGACAAGAACTCCTAGCACTCACAGCTGCAAATTGAGCCCAGGCATTCGCCAGCTCCACTTCTTGAAGTTTACCCCCAAAAAGAATAGCTTTTTCTCCTGCTGCTGCAGGTCATTGTCACTGCAAGTGACAGTGCTGCAGGTGGGGACAGGATCAGAGAGGGTACATGGAGATGTGTGAGTGTGGCAAAAGTACATCAGTCTAATTTAGTGGCCCAGAAGAGACTACAACGTGACTTTAGGTTGCCTCAAATCTGATAGTGGTTTCCAAGTGGAAAAAGCCATTTTGTGAACAGGTTATTGAGATAATGAGGAATTAAGAGAGGAAATATTATTGCTGCGAGTCTACATAGTTCAAAGAGACTTAACTGTGTGTTTCACAGAGCCTCCAAATCTGATAGATAAATCATATCTGGAACACAGTTTTATAAAACATGTGATTCAGTACCAGTCAAGAATCAGCCTGATATGTACTAGCACCAGAATGAACTGGCAGACTCATCTTACAATCCAGGGGAATGCAGGAATTATGACCAGGTCCCATCTCTATCAGACTCTTGGATCTTGGTTATTTATTTCTAGTGCTTTTAGAGCAGCTGAAGGTGCAATTCTGCTCCTGAGAAGCAAATACAGGGCTTCCATCCCAGACAAGGAGCAGCTCTAAGAAACGCGGTACATTATCAGCTAAACACACTCTTCCAAGTCCAGTACCAGGCAGAAGGTGGTCCAGACACATGAAGCCAGAGGAATGCTGCATTGGACCAGCACAGCTACTTTTATTGCTACATCTATCTGGGGTGCAACATCACTGAGAATGAGACATCAAAAAACCAGGGAGGATGCCAAGCCATAGACAAGCTTGGTGTGGAAGAGGAACAGAGGGCGGGTTCAGCCATGTGCCCACAACAGGGAAAAGGAATTCAGTGATGACAGGACCGTGGCATGGTGGCTGGAAACTAGGTGGATGATTCCCATGCTAAACAGAAGTGTGATGTTGTCACTGTGAGAGCAATGAACTGTGATTTAGCAGTGGGGGGCAAGGTTCCACCTTGCTGACAGTTTTAAAAGGACAACAGCATGTGCTTTCTAAAAGCTTCACTTCCTAAGAATTAAATAATAGCAAGCCTCATGTCTTGTGCTATGCAGATGAAGTGAGTACAAGGATACCACCTGGCACCATAACCCACCACCATGTGTCTTGAGCCCCTTCTGATGGGATGCAGGAGGACAAGGCATGGCTCTGGTGAAGCCCATGGCACCAGCACCCATATGCCCCCAGGAAAGTGTAATTCCCAGCATGTTTTGGATGTGGTGCTGGCAAAGGCATGGTGCAGGTTAGATAACCATGATGCCATGTAACACCCTGCACTGTGGCTCTAGACTTTGTGGCTCAGGGTGTAAATTGGGGCAGAGATTAAATCACAGGCAGCTTATGGGCTGGCACAGGGCCTAGGGCTGGACTTTCCTCCCTGGAAACAACTGAAAATCCCTCTTTTCTTTGAACAGCCTTGAAATCCAGGCTGCTGCATCCCCTTCTGCAGCATTGGGGCTGCTGCTTAAAGTGGAACCCATGGCTGCCCCGGAGTCCCTGCTGCAGCTCATGTCAGCTCACACCCTGACATTGCCACTTGGGCTTGTTAAAAAAGAACCCAAGACAAAAAAAATATCCCAAACCCAACCCTGAATCATTCTGGCATTTTGTGGAATCTGATTCACTGATGGAAACCATTCAAAACACCCACCTACCACAACTATAGATATCTCCAGTGCTCTCCCACCTCCAGGAAGCACTGATGGAAAAGCTGCCCAAAAGATGAGCAAATGGCTCTCTTTAGAACTAAAAAAACCCAAAACCGTTTGCACAGAGGGTGAAACCCAGGTGCTGCTGCTGCTGCCATCCCAGCACCACACAGCGCTTCCCCTTGAAGCATGACCAGTAAACCCTCCCTGTGTCCATGAGGGACCCAGGAGATCCTCACGTGGCTGCCTTTCCCTTGTCAATGTTTCCCCAAAAGCTGGAGGCCCACAGACTCCCCCCAGCAAGAGCTTGAAGCATTTGCATTCACTTCTAAAAATAAAATTATTTTCCTTCAGGCAGCAAAATAAAATGAAATCCCACGCTCACACAGTGGGGAAGCAGAGACAGAAACACTGTGATGGGAGTCCGCACTAGTGGAGCTGGAAGGTCTAACCACTCCCCAGATAAAGCAGAGGAGGAGGAATCTGGGGCGTCTGTGCAAGCCCATCCATCTGGTGAGCATAGGACTGCAGACCTGCATCCCACCCAGCCACCAGTCAAGTCTTGCACACAGTGCTGGTCACCTGAGGGTGCTAAAGATCCCACTGGGGGTTCAATAAATGGGGTAAAGAAGAATAAGCATATTAAAGGCTGAGGAGACTAAAATAAAATAAAATAAAATAAAATAAAATAAAATAAAATATCATGGAGACCAAAGAATAAGGAGGAAGGGGCACTTCAACCTCTGATTGTGTATTTCTGTGGGCACTTATAAATGGCTGGGGCTAAGAGAGTAAGAAAAGCAAGTTTGCTGTCTGCCAGCTATCCCAGACCCCACTGCTATCCCCACTCCTCTGGAGCTTCACTTGGGATACACGAGGAAAGCTTAACAGCTTAACAGGAGTCTACAGCAGCCAAGGAGAACGGATGGGTGGGGAAGGGAGGAACCCAGAGCAGGAGGGTACCAGAGTGTGATGAGCAGAGCCAAGCACTGCCACCCCACCCTGCAGCCAGGGCTCACCTGGTGCACACAGACGTTGCACTTGTCACAAAACACCATCTCGTTGCCGTCCTCCCCCTCTGGTGACCGGCACACATCACACACCACATCCTCATCGTACTCGATGCCCAAGCCCTCCTCGGTCTCGATGGCAATGTTCATGTTCTCATAGCACATGGTCTCCAGCTCCTCCAGCACTCGCTCCAGGGTGATCTCGTCCAGCTCAGGCTTTTCTGCAAGGCAGAAGGCAGAGCATGAAGGCAAAGCCACTGATGCAGCTCCAGCACAGGCGCCCATCCACCTTCGGGGAGCATTTTGCCAAGGGCTGAGCATTTCAGATGGCAACTCAAGAAGTAAATCCACAGCGACGGTAAAAGCGGCGATTCGGAAAACGGCTGCTCCTAACTCGGGATGCAGTTTATATTTCATAGACAGTAACAAAATATCGCTGCTGGCTGAGAGGAAGGAAACCCATTCAGCTGAAGCAATGTGGATAATTGGGGCTGACAGTTTCAGTGTTCAAGGAGACAAGTTTTGCAAAGATGCTTTCTGCAGCGAGGGCTCAGACAAGCTTTGGTAATACAAAGTCCATGCTTTACTTGTTAAAACTGAAAATTGACCATTTTAAGGCAAATTAAACCAAAATGTAAAACTGAAGCCAAAAGTAGAAACTGAGGATAAATGAGGGGTTTTTTTTGTGTTTTGGTTTAGTGAAATCAGGAGGTCAGACCCAGGTGGCCTTTTATTCTCCCCATACCAGGATCTTTAATGGAGAGAGGTGGCGGAGATGCTTTACCAGAGCTTTCTCCACAGAGACATGCAGGTCAATAACCAGGAGATGTTTTTTTAGAGCAGCAACCTCTAGGAGTAGGATACCCAATTGCCTTTAGATGGGCCATGCTGCTGCCAGGAGCTTTGCAGCCCCAAAATGGTGCCACACTGAAGGCTGGTTCCAGAAGTGCTGCCTCCCACCAGCACACAAAGATCCTGGTGTGACAAACGCAACATGAGGTCACTCCAGGCAAGGAAAAAAATCTGTCAGGAGCAGTGAGGTTCTCTGTGAAGGGCTAGAGGCAGAGTTAAGCCCCCATCACACCCTGTCTCCCAATGAGCACTATGTCATCAGAAAAGGAACAGGAACAACAGACGTACCAGCAGGATGCAATATAAAACAATTCGACTTTGTAGTTCATTAGTGTGAAATATCCACAATTGGCCAGACAGTGGAGGCACCTGACCCAAACTGCTGTCCACCCTCCTTGACGCAAAGCACTGGAAGAAAATACCTTATTTACGAGCAGAGACAGAGAAAAAAGGCTTGAGGAAGAACCCATAAGGAGCAATTACGAATTAAATGATCAGCAAAAAATATGGCATCCTGGTCATCTCTCAAGCTACAGTGTGATGTCCCTGTTCTGGGCTGAACCCCGAGGATGGGGTTGCAGGGGTCCCAGCACCTCTGCTGGATGGGGCTGGCAGAGGCTGCATCTTTCCCCCCATAGACACTGATCAACCGAAAAAACTCTGTCAAAGGGGAAAACATTATGTAGGCGAGCTCAGCATGCAAACACACCATTGTCTGCCTTTTTAAGCTCTTCCCCAATGTTTCACTGGCACGGTTTCCCTTGGCTCGACAAGTCCCTGCAAACATCCAGCCTGGCATTTTACATGTCTATGTCGAGTCTGAGATACCATCTAAAACAGACAACACTATCACAGCCCTTTCAAGAGCTGGAGCTGCTGTGCTGCAACATGCCAAGGAACCTGCTGATACCTGTTTGATTCCAGAGAACCTCTGGTGATGGGCACGGGATCTCAGCCCCAAGCTGGCACAGGCTGCCTAAGGCCTCTGGAGCTCAGCAATGTGAAACATCCTGCATTAGCACAGCAGCACAGCAAGTTCTGAGCACCAGGGCTGGGATGGAGCCACCATCTTGCTCTTGGCATAGTTCCAGCTTGATGTCATGGAAAAATGGAATGATTTGGATTGGAAGGGACCTTAAAGATTTTCTCGTTCCGACTCCCCTCCATGGGCAGGGACAATTTCCACTAGATGAGGTTGCTCCAAGCACTGTCCAAGTGTCCCTTCCAGGGACAGGGCAGCCACAGCTTCTCGGGGTAACCTGTGCCAGGGCCTCACCACCCTCACAGGGAAAGATTTCTTCCCAGTATTTAATTTAAATCAATCCTCTTTCAACTCAAAGCCATCCCCCCTTGTCCTATCACTGCCCGCATGTTACAAAGAAAGCCAGAGCATTGTTTTTGCCTTAAAGAAGTCCCTTTACAAACACACCACCTGAGCTGCACTTGCTCAGCATGATTTTATGTGAGTATTAAACCAGTCCAGCAAAAATATTCTCCTCTTGGTCAGGGTTCCAACTCCCCATCTATGACTATGAGCCTGGGCACCGGAGTGCTTATCTGGAGTTACTCCATTCCTCCCAACAGTTCAGGCTCTGCTCTTCTGGAAAGCAAAACGATCATCAAGGTGTCCCCAGTGCTTTTCCCCACACGCTTTCCAGAGCTGCCCTGTGCTCATGGGAGAGGGCAGGCAGAGAGCTGGCAGCTGCAGGCAGCATGAAGAAGGAAAGGGAGGGGGTTTTCCACAGGAACCATGAACCCGACCTTGGCCAGGGTCAGGATCATGCCGGCATTGCCACCGCTCCACTTCACCTTGAGTGGAAAGAAGCAGCACCCATCCCACCTCCTGGATTTTCCACCATCACCTGCTTAACCCTGGGAAGAAAATTCATGCTGATCCCAAAACTGCTGTGCCAGAGGAAGGCTGGAGCCAGAGAGAGAGCAGCACCTTGGCGGGGTTCCTTTCAGCCTCTGTGCCATGCAGCTGTTACAGCATTACACGGGGAATACGGATCCATCCATCCCTCCCGCGCACACACACGCAGGCGCTCTCACACTCCATTTAGGTGTAATTACATTAGGAATGCGTTTGCCAAGCGTCATCCCAAATACCTCGGAGCTTATTGAATTGACAATTGCACTTGATGGGGATGAAGCGATTAATCGTTTATGAAACACTAAACAATGGGGCCTGGGGGTGAAGTGCTTTTTCTGTTTGTGCTCCATTTATCTCCTTCTGTATCACATGAAGTTTGTGCTACTAAACTCCATTCATAAAACTGTCATCTTTTAGGCTGCAAAAAATCTCTATTGATCATGGCCAGCTAAACAGCAAACAAAAAAATTCTCCTCCAAAACACTCCCTTGGTGTATGTGCACAAGTGACACTATTATTGTCCCCAGAGAAGAAAAGTAAAGATGCAGACAACTGATCTTGGCTACAATGAACAAATCCAGTGATGTCCACATTTAGAACCATCACCAGGTCAGCAGACTCTACCTGCTGACCAAGAGAACGGTATTTTCACCTGGTGAAGGTGTGCCAAAGTCTTAGGCAAAAAAGCAAAGTTTTTATGAGCCTCCACAGAAGACAGCAGTGATAGCCATAAACTTCTTCATAGTTTCAGTCTGGAGGGACACAGGCAGAGGTGAGGCTTCAATCCCGTGCCAATATAATCCCCGGCTATTTCGAGCCACATTCAAAACATTGACACTGGAGGAATATGTCCCATCACCCCTTCCAGAAGGCCACCCACATCCTTTCCCATTAACACTGAGTGCATTAATGATGACGGGTTTTGATGTGGCCACCCATCCTCCCTGGAACACCCTGGTATCACCCCACAATGGGAAGGGCTGTAATCCAGGGAATGTTGCCTCCCATGGCATCTCGGATAAGAACTGTTCCCCTCTTTGCACAGGGCAGGATGCTGCAGGGAGCACCTTCCCAGCTAAAGGAAGCACCAGAAGATGCGACTTGCTTCAGAAATGGAGGAGAAGAAGTGATAGATGATGATGCACTACAGGAGGTCTCCAAATCTGATTAATGAAAAGAAAGTATGAAGGAACTTTGGTCCAAGCAAAAAAGTCCTCCCTGCTGCATCAGAGTCTGCCATTATCCCTGCAGCCCCAAAGCCACCCAGAATCTCCATCATCTCACGGAGCTCCCAAGGGGCCCAGCTCAACTCCACATAACTCAGCCCTTACAACTGCTCATACAGCATTGAAACACAGCATTTTAACACTCTATCCCAGATGAACTGGGATTACTGGGCTGGCACTGCAGCCACAGCGCTGTGCCTGGGAGAAGTATTGGGCACATTCCTTTACACAATGCCGCCCTCCGTCATAATTATTCCTGTAATATCATAATTTATGTGGCATGAAGGAGCAATATTCTTCTGCTAAATGAATTCTCAGCTACTCCTTGTTGTGGTGTGAGCCAACTCACTGCGAGAGGAGGAAAAAAATAGCTGGAGAGCCACCTTTCACAAAGTAGAGACCTATTTCTGACTGAAATGTGCTCCACTAATATCAATTTACTGAAACAATAAATCCTTTCCCCCTGTGGAGAATAGCTGGAGATAGAAACAGCTCATGAGCAAACAGCTATCAGGACTGCAGGCTGTGCCATTTGCTGATTCACAGACTATAAACCTGGGAGTCTACTTCTCAGGAAATATATATATGTATAAAAACAAGCAAAATTACTGCTTTTTACAATTCTAATAAGAAAGGGAAAGCAGTTGTGAGATGATGTAGGCTTGTTTCTGACTATCTTTGAAAACCTGAGGTGAAAGAATGACATCCTGATGGGATGGGGTGTTCACACATGGTAGAGGGACCACAGACTCCACAGATCTCCAGGCTCACTGGCCCTCCAGCTTGCCCATGGTAAGCCACTTCAAACCTGCCTGCTTTGGCACTCATGGGGACACCAGCCACTCTGTCCCAGGCTGACTGCCCCCGTGGGCATCCTTCAGGGACATCAGGGGATGACAGCCAACCACCTGAACACCACACCAGACTACCTGGGACACTCACAGCCACTTCCAGCCCACCACCTGCAGACACCCAGCCCTTGGAAGATGGAACAATTGTACATTAATCTTTTATCAATGCTATTTATGCTGCATGTAAAGTGTGATCAACACACAAACAGTGAACTGAGCATCCACAGTGAAACCTCCAGACATTTTGTTACAAACACAGCCTGCTAATGCACTTAAAAGATTTACATGAACCAATTATCACCCTTTCTGCCACCCACCGACATCAATTATTGCTCAAATTTAAGATGACGACAAAATGTTTCAGAAGCCACTTTAGAAGCTGCTGCCTCTCTGCAGCGATGCTTGGCTCTGACAGGGCTGTCCTAGAGCACTTCTGATTAAAGCCTCCTCACCCCATCAGCAGCAAAACTGGAGTATTGCTGGAAACTTCCGCAATTACTGCTAGGAATTTATGGAATCAGCAAAACAGTGAAAAACTGATTGTCCTGAAAATGTGGAGGGAAAATATCTTGAGAGTCTCCCACTGACCTCCAACCCTGCCAATCGATATATTAATACATAACATACAAACAATTAATACATTCATTTACACATTGTGTTGATTATCTGTATCTCTAAGGAGCTAAACAAGCTCAGCTCCAAGGCTTGTGGTGTTTTACAGGGTGAATAGCTTCAAACTGACAGAGGGTAGGGTGAGACTGGGTATTAGGAAGAAATTCTTTCCAGTCAGGATGGTGAGGCCCTGGCACAGGTTGCCCAGAGAAGCTGTGGCTGCCCCATCCCTGGAAGTGTTAAAGCACAGGCTGGATGGGGCTTGGAGCAACCTGATCTAGTGGAAGTTGTGGAAGTTGTCCCTGCCCTTGGCAAAGGACTTGGAATGCGATGAGCTTTAAGGTCCCTTCCAAACCAAACCATTCTACAATTCTATTGTGGGGCGGTCCTGCACAGTGGGACATGGACACACGTTGGTGGGTGGCAGCTGCTTGGAACCAGGCTCTGCCTGGGGAGTGCCAACTTACTGCCTCAGGGTGAAAAAGGGGCTCCCAGAACCCCAAAAGGATGCAGTGGGATGGGAGCAGCCTCAGAGTGTGACACCCAGGACTGCCAGAAAGGGAAGCAGCCACTCTGTGAGGAGTAGAACTGACAGCAGCCTCTGCTCCATTGAGCACATGTTGCCTGGGGTACTCTGCTGACTCCAGCTTATTTCACATCTACTTGACCAATCTCACCTCCGCCAAGGGAGGTATCATCTCATTAGTACACAGACATATCTCAAGTATGCAGCGATGAATTCCCCCCAGAGCTTCAAAAACAATCCATGTGACCTTTGCATGTTCCTGCCACAAAATACCAGGAACACCTCCAGCTCCCAAGATAGAAGCTGTGGTGGGCATATGTGAGCAGAATACACCATATGGATTAAGTCAAGGGAATACTTAGAAACTTTGACTCTGCCTTCAGCAGAATTGATTCCAACAATAATTTTAGCTATTTCTTGAGGATTTTCTGTGTGTTTATGAAGTGCTGATCACTGCTAAAGGATCTTTCAGCCTTGGTCTTTGAAGTATCTCTAGCTCCACTCTTACAATAGCTTTGGATTTTGTGGAGATCACAAAATACAGCATAAAATGCTAATATAAAAATGAAGACTTATAGCATGGCTCCTATCTAAAAGGATAGGCCTGTGCTGCCTGGAGTGGCATGGGCATTAATCTGGCTCCATTCAGTCTTTTTCAGATCCACTTTTTTTTCCACATTCTCATATTGTAGCAGCAACAAATAAAACACTTAGGCATGCCTAAATACTGACTTCATCTCTAGCACACAAAGGTGCTTTAAACAGTGCATTTCCATCGAGTACAGCAACAGCTATTGAGGCATCTTACAGGGGGGTTTAAAACTATTTAAAACTGTTTTATGTTTACAACTTTTGCTTTTCATGTAAAACCTTTGCTTTCTGGAGTAATTCCACTTGACTGGGAGAGCAGTCAGCAAGCAGAATGCAGAGAGCTGGAGCTATCTGGAGGTTTATCTGATCTTGGTGATAAAATTCCATCCCTGGGGTGACCTAAAAAGGACTGGAAAAGGCATGTGCTGTGTGCTATGTGGACCCACGAAAGGCGAGCTGGATGATCTCATAGGTGTTTTCCATCTCTCCTCCCCGCACATCCTCAGGAGCCAGTCCGAGATCAGGATCCTTCTTTGTCATTAAATATTTTGGGAATGACATATTGTGCCCCTGCACAGCCCAGTAACAACAGTTCAGCTAAACACTCATGAGGAATTTAAACTTCTGCTTGCCTCCTAAATTAATGCTGGGAGAGAACTCCTGACTCCTCTGAATGGGAGGAGAAGCTGCCGTTCTCTAGTTAAGTCATGTTAATGATCTTGGAGATTAGCAAAGCAGGTTTGGAAATCTCAGCGAATCATTAATGGTGTCATTAATGTCAAGAGCTTCCGAGAGAAGTGCTATTTATGGACTGCCTTTGGACCAACCCAGGCAGTGGCAATCCAGCCTTGGGTGGTGAAGGGCATCCAAATCCCACCCTGGCTTTTCCCATCTGGGAAGCAGAGGGAGTAAAGTTCCTGCTCTGGCCCAGCTAGCAGCTGAGCTACAACAGCTTTCCTCTACGAGCTCCCAAATCCCATCACTTCCACAGGCAGGAAGATGCATCCCCTCAAAGAAGCCTCATAACCTCCAGCCTCCACGGCAGGCATGGCTGCCATGGATGATGTGACCATGGTCCTGCAGCCAGGAGCACCAGCTCTCATCCTGCTTCTCACCTGTCAAACCCTCAGCTCCCTGCAGCATCAGGGATGGGGTATACCAGAATGTATTGGGCTGAAGCTGTATCTGTGGTGGATTTCACACGCCAAACACTGGTTTTCAAAGCTAGTCTCTCCCCAGCATATTTAAGGCTCAGCCAGTAATGACAGTGCTCCCTCAGTGACAGGAATGGGCTGGAGAAGCAGATGATGGGCAGTGGTGCTCTCTGCACTACCACTGCTGAGATCACCTTGGTCCTTATCACCATCTAGAGTTGGTGATGGAAGGAAGACTCAAGGGCTTCCTCAGATTCTATAGTTTCATCCAGCCCAGCCCTGGACAAACATCTCCTAAGGACATTCCCTGGAAAAGGTGACTGGCTGATAAATGATGACATGGAGAAAAAAAAAATGCAGCTTGCTCAGAATGGCTGAGGGTCAGCAGCAAAGCACTGCCTGTCCCCTGACTTGGGATTCCCCAGGAGGCTGAGGTGCCAGCCCACCCACATGCCTGCACGGAGCAGGGGTATAGCTGGGATGAAGCTCAAGTGCCCTTCCTAAATTCAACTCATTCCCAAGGCAGTGCTGCTGGAGAAACTGCCACTCTACCCCAACACTCGTGGATTTGGCACACGCCAGCCCAAAGGTGACATGGGGACAGCCAGCAGCCAGCTCCCACCTGGCCTGGGGCAGAGACCTTCCAGTTATCTCAACTTTCCATCACCACAGGAGCTCCACACCTGGACACTGCATTTGAAACCTAATTCTTTGAAGAAATAATAAAGCAAGGCAAATTTAATCCAAATGAGCTGGAGAAGACAGATCTCTGCCCACTTCATTTCTACAGGCTTATGAAATACACCCAAGGGATAGTAGAAACAATCCTTCTTTGGAGCCCAGAGACACTTCTGATGTCCATGCAGCTGTGGAGATGGCCAGAGAAATGTAGCAGCAGATACAGTGAAGGCACAGTGAGGTCAGAATGATGCCCAGTGTGGTAGAAGGTGGTTTCTTGATGCAGCAACAGCAGCTGTGCAGGGTTAGGAAGGGTGGATCCTCTGTAAGGTATCTGAGCAAGATTGAGGCACTAGGCTTTATCCAGCAGCACCCTCTGCTCTGCCCAAGGACTTCAGTGGAGCTGCCAGTGCCTCAAAACCTGCATGTACTAATGACAGAGCTGAGGCTGCTAATACAGGACCAGCTAATGAGGGCAAAACTGACTTGTCTCTGTGATGCTACAGGCTCCACAACATCGAGATTATGGGAAATCCAACATACAGGATACCTATACCAGATAATCAAACTGTGAAAGCAGCTTCTACAACTTTCTCAAGGTCATGGTAACAAAATTTCATTATAAATCATGAGTACACCAGAAGGACAGATCTTCCAAGATCAGTCAATGTCATGGCCAACTTCTGAGCTTGCTCGTGCTCCATGCAAGCTCACTGAACTTCATCTTCTTGACCTCATTCTGAATCCTGCTGCAGCCCTCAACAAGCTGCCTATGAGAGCCAGCACAACTCTCCTGCTCTGCAGTGCACTATCCCATCTGCTCAAGCACCTGGTAAAATCCTTTTTCCCACTCTTGAAAGGCCTTTGCCACCAGGGACAAACCCTTTATGTAGGCACACTCGAGCCTTCACTGACCTCATAAGGTGAATGCTTTATTGAGGGCTTACCTGCAGAGCAGTAGCCAGATCACAGCAACCCTTCCCTAACAAAGACTGGAAAATCCCTCCACTGTCTGACAGGACTACACACCCATGGATCTGTGCCAACAAATTTGCCCAGCAGACCATGCTAAGCACTAGTGCCAATGGTCAAATTCCAAGCTCGGGTATTTGCACTCGACCAAAATCCACTGAAGGTTTTGAAGAATGTGCAGTGATGTAACAGCAGTGATGAAGGCAATGTTATGCTGTGGTATCTAGAGATGCCTGGAACAGGAGACGATCAGGACCAGCATTTCTGACATTTCTTCTTCAAGGCCTTTAGTTCCACATGCTTACTCAAAAAGCCTGAATGTTCACAATGTCCACTGTGGGACACATAGGCCAGAAAAAAAAAACAAAAAACAACAAAATAAAAAACGAGCAATACTCACCCATCTCCTTAAGCTCCATGTTAACAAGTTCCAACCAGCAGGCATCGAGCTCGTCCAGGTCATAGCGGCTCATTCCTTGCAAATAAGTCCTTGTAGCTTCTGAAATCTCAGAGCCAGGCAGGCTGCTCAGTGAAACCTGTGAAAGCGAGCTCTCCAGCTGGGGGATGATCCTGGAAGAAAAGAAGGGGAGGTTAAGAAATAGCTACAACTCAAAAAAATGCTCTGTTTCTTGCCATGGAGGGTGAGACCACACTGGGTACCCAACTCTGTGAAGGAGAGCAAAGCCACTGCACCTGAAATCAGCCCATGGGCTGGCACTGACAGCCCCAGCAGAGCAACTACAGCAAATGTTCCCATTCATCTACAGAAATTAACTCTTTACATGAGAAAAATGAGATGTAAAGGAGATGATCCAAGTACTGACAGCAAGTCCCCCAGCCGTTAACTCCTCCATGAATACCTCCAGTGTGCCATACACTGCAGTGCCACATCTACACCGTGCTGGGCAGCACTTTGGCCTGCCTGGTACTGGAGAACATCCCATGGCGGCCTGTGAGATTTGTTCTGAGTGCTCTCTAATCACAACCACAAGGATGGCGAGAGGAGCTGCCTCATCTGCTGCAAACTCCTCGCACAGAGAGAGACCAGGCGCTGGCTGTCAGCTCTTCTGCCTTTCCTTGGCAACTGTGCAGCAATATGCATGATACTTGCCATGCACATGTCAACAGTGTCATGCCTAATGACATGCAAGCAGAGGACAAGCTGGAAATGAGAAGCAGGCTGTGGTGCCAGCTGACAGATCTCGGCAAAGTTGGGAACTGGAGCTTGCTGCAGTATTTGCACAGATACTCTTCCCCTGAAATCCACCTGGCAAAGATGACAAGCCAGAAAGATGCTGCAAAGAAACAGCAACCAAACATCAATTTGCTGCAGCACCTCAGCTCCTTCAAAACAGCTTCTCCCCATACAAAGCTGGAGGACCCAGCCCTGCTCTTGCCCCAGTGCCAGCTAGGAAGGCCGCTGATCCCCTCGAAGACTTTTATCGGTCTTCTGTCCTGCTATGTAAGCTGATGTCAGAGCATCGAGTGCTTTGTGCTCTGTGATGCGTCTGGGGCAAAGCCATGGTGTCCATCACATAACCAGATGAACTGTGGTACAAGATGCTGCAAGATCTGTATGTGCCAAGGAGAGACACTTGAGCCCAGCTGTCCTTGGGAATGAGACCCCACCTGCCTTGTGCAAGGTCAGGAAGGAAATCTGTGGCAGGGCAAGAAAATAAACGTGAAGTTTCTACAGATCCAGACATGTAGTTTAATTACTGTCCTCTCTGGTCACAAACACTAGAGGTACTTCCAGAGCCACTAGCAGGAGAAGCAACAATTTATGGCTCAGAGAGGGAAACATCAAGAAATGGGTTCTTAATATCTCTTTTGCTTTACCCTCCCCACCAGTAAACTGCAAATAAAGATGTGACCTGATGTCCTGAGTACATCTCCAAATTTAAGTTCAAGAACTAAAATGAGCGACATGGAAGGAGAGTTCTCAGTCCCCACACTTTAAAACTATCTCACAGGAATCTAGAACAGGACTTGGGGATTCACTGATGTCTCTAATGCAGACAGCAGTAATTAACACTGAAACTAGGCATGCTCTAGCCACACCTTCAGGATTGGCATCTGAAGAGCTTCCAAATCCCTAAAATCAGAGAATCACAGAATAGATGGGTTTGGAGGGAACCTTAAAGATCACCCAGTTCCCACCCTCCCTGCCATGGGCCAGGACAACTTCCACTATTCCAGGTTGCTCCAAGCCCCAGCCAGCTTGGACATGTCCAGAGATGGAGCAGTCAACAGCTTCTCTGGGCAACCTATGCCAGGGCCTCACAGGGGAGGGAAGAATTTCTTCATAATATCTAACCTAAATCTGCCCTCTGTCAGTTAAAAGTTATTCCCTCCTGTCTAGTCACTACATACCCATCTAAAAAGTCCTTGTCCAGCCTTTCATGTAGCCCCTTTAGCCACTGGAAGATGCTATTAACAAAAAGATAAAGGAGGAGCTGCTGGTTCAACGTGCATTGGTTCACATCAGACCGAACCTCTCCTTCCCATGAGCCCAAGTCCAAGGTCATCCCTGCACAGAAACAGAACCTTGGTGTGGGAGCAGCCAGGCTGGGCACAGCCTTGTTACAGAAGAGAAAAAAAAACAGTCCTCCACTTGCAATGAACACTTTGGTTGGGAAGAGCTACCTGAGCACAGGCATGAGGTCAGGGCCCTAAGTCTTCATTAAGCTGAGTTAACACAAGCTGCTCACCCAACAGCCCCTGCAACAGGTGATGCTCTGACACCGAGCCAGCCAAAGATGCTCAGGACGGCAGGAGGAAAAGAGCTGCTATTTCTACCTTGGCATAGAATTGCAAAGATTTATGCTCTCTGTACATATCAAATGAGTATCCTGAACAGGTCATTTACTGTATTGACAGCACTGAAACGCACTCGGTGTGATAAGGATGCTGACGTGACTGGGGTTATCTCACACAGTGCATACGATACTGCCCGCCAAGAGTGGTGTGTGGGACACAGCACCTGCCTGAGCCTGGGCTTGTCCACTCCCACCTGGACACACAGCCTCCACTTCCTTTCTGCAGATATCTTATGGAGAAGTTTTGCTGAACCTGATGCTCAAAGACCGGAGACAAGTGACTATCCCCTTGAGTCATGTACTCACCTCCCCAGTACTTCCTACCCCCCCAAACCCTGGATTCATGTTTAGACTCTCAGGTCCTGGCTTTGCGCAATCCCTGGTAATGCAGAGATCATAAGGAGCCCAGGGGCTCACTGATGATAACAGTTCCACCAGCACACAATGTCCAGCTTTTTCTGACACTGTGATTAAATACAGTTTGCTTTGGTTTAATGGAAACTGGCACTTAAAGAGTGACATTTTGCCTCTCATCACATCACTGATGATGAAGATCACGGTAATGAAGAAACAAACATCTAACAAGCTCACCAGCACTGTTAAAAGGTTTGCAAAGTGCCAATGCAGTGATGGCAGGTGCCTCTCCCCGTCTGGGAACACAGGGATCAAGGAGGGATGATCATGTGCTGCAGCACTCAGCAGCCACTTTCCTACAGGGAATAAGTATTAATATGAAAAGTATCTTCTTTAAGAGGATCACTAAACTTCACTTTTGAAGTTTCCTCCCCATAACCCCATGTTGACCTGACAGCATGGGCTGGGACCCCTTGGAGTTAATTCAGGCTTGGGGATGGTGGGACATGTTAGTGTCAACCCTAAGAGAGCCTGTGCCTGTTTCCATGAACATTCCTCTCACCCTGAGGGGAGCTGGAGGCTGCCAGATGCTGAGGCTCACATGGGCATCCCAAGCCTCTTGGAAGACCAAGCAGGATGCAATGCCCAGAGAGGTGCACAGCCACCCACTGATTCCTGGATTTGCTTTGGTGTATAAAATCATGTTCCTAAAAAGCAGCCCACTCCTTTCTGACACATGCTAACACACCTGCAAAGGGCTTCTTGGTGTTGAGATATAAAGATCAGTGACTGCAGTGACAGTGCCTTAGGCTCAGAGGAACTTTGGAAGGAAGCGATTAAGACAAGAGAGCAATCCTTTGGGAAAGACCATGCCCTGCCTCAAAGCAATAGAGAAAGCAGACCAGGCTGGGCACCCTTCCTCACCTCCAATAGCTTCAAGAAACTGAAGCCCAAAAAGCTGCAAGCTTTGTGCTGTCCAAACACTGCAGCAGAGACATAGCAAGAAAAAGGGAACAAAGTGTCCCTTCACCAGTGTCTATCCATCTCCTCCCAGGCTCCAAGAGCTGGGAATGTCATCAGGGCTCCTTTTGTGCAGGGACAAGTCTTAATCCATTGGGAAACCACTTCTGACAAATAGCTGCTTGGTGGACAAAGAAATACCCAGGCTGGGTGATGAGGAGTCTGCACATGAAGCACCATCCCACCCAAACTCCCTGCACCATCATGGCAAAGAATCACAGAGGCAAAGCCTCCAGACCATTCACAGAAGCTCAATTACACAGGAGGAGCAGTTACTCCTTTAATTTATCCAGCCAGCCAGAGACACAGTGTTTTTTAAAAATATTGTATCAATCAAACGCTCATTTAAACAAAGGGCTGAAAATTTGGATCAGCCTGAAAATCACAACAAACCTGAGGCTATTAGTCTGAAAGTGGGTCTCAAGGGCACTTGAGGAAAAGGAGTAAGTGGACCCCAACACTCTTGAGGATCATATCTATCCCTGGAGAAGTTTACATAGTAAAAAAATATACTCAGCAAATTCCCATGGTTAATCATCTCTGTAAACTGAATGCTTCACTTGGCTGAAGGGAGAAAGCATTTTTTTCTGTATGCTCCCTTTTAATATATCAGATAGAAATAATTAAACCTGCATAGTATTTCTCACTAAAAATACTTAATTTTATTCCAACAAAGGCTTTAGTCAGTCATCTTTTCTTTACCTCCATTCCAGTCTAAATTAGTCTTGTCTGATGTCCATAAATAAGTCAGCTTAGGAAAGTCAGTGGAAAGATAGCTCTGCCAGACACCTTCAGTGCATGCTGATACTGTTACCACTGGCAGCTCTGCTTATGGGGGGAATTCTCCTGTGGCCTACAACAGCTTTAAAAGCACAGTTTAAAGGGATGATTTTCACTTTATGTTTATTAAAATAGTATCTAGTAGGCCATTTGGACCAGATGCCCGATTTTCTTATGAACTTAAGCTAACAGATTTTATGGATGCTATTGCCTCTCAACAGCAGAGCAGAATTTAAGAATTTAAGTTAGAAAAAGTGCCTGGGGGTATAAGGGTGAAGAATGGGGTTAAAGAGAGTGGTGGATGGTCACAATGATAGTAATGAGTAGAAGTAATGAGCCACAACCCACACACAAGGGTTTGTGACCCTCAGCATACCCACACCCAGATTTACTGACCATGTTACTCCTACTTCTTGTGTTTTTATGGCTTCTAGTAAAGGCTATAAAACCATGAGCCAGAAACTATACTCCCAAAGCTGGGTTCAAAGATGAAAGGGAACACAAAGAAGAGAATATGTTTAGGTTTTAAATTAACTGGCCTGATGTTCAGATCTACAAGCAAGCTGGCCTGACCAGCTGGATGAGCCAAAAAGCATCTTTAGGATCCAGGTCTTGGTGCTAACCACAGTCTGTTAACACATCCTCCTGCAGATGAAGAAGAGATGGCTGGAAGCAGCTGGTCCCAGAGAGGGAGGAGAGAGGTGACACAGTGTAACCCAACAGGCCACTGTCACCAAACCTTTTTATGTTAAAACAAACAAGAACCTGAGCAGAATGAGATGGCTCTGCTGGGACCAATTTGTGCAGAAAATAAACAATTTGCAGTATTTCCTTATTGGCTGTTGGAGCCAAAACCCCTTCAAGATTTGGCAACAGCCTCTGAAAATCCATGAAAACTCATCATAAGTACATCAACAGAGCAGCCATGAGAAGGGGAACCTGTGGGTCTGGGAAGGGGAACCTCTGATGGCCTGGTCTGCCACTCATTTTGCATCATTTGCAGGCTATCTTCATGGCAGGGGCTGTAACAAGCACATTCCTAGCAAAAAAGGTTGACAGAGGGAATTCAATATCAACCCTTCCCATGTACATCCATGCTTGAGGATGCAGCTCAATGCCACTGAGCAGTTTGTCCTCACTGCCATTGATGAGCACAGTGGGTGGCTGGGCTGGCACTGCCCTTTGCTATAACCTAAAAACCTCCTTTAAGTCCTTGTCCCAAAAACCCTACTCAGGCAGTTACACACAGATTCCAGCCATGAAACTCCGTTCGGCTTTTGCTTCTGTACTGAAAGAACAAAGCAGCTGAATTTGGCCACAGGAGGATCCACCAAGCTCCGGTAACAGGAGCAGCTGTGCCCAAAATGCATCCCCTGACTGCAGAGACATCGGTGGCTAATGCTCAGCTCTGTGAAGGTCCCTTTGTGTACCCAAGTGGCACTGAGGATGTTCGGGAAGGGGTTAATGCTGCTTGCAGCAGCGTCCTGCCCTCCCAGTACCAGCAGCCAGTGAGTGCAGCTCCAGGTGACGTAATGCCTGGGTGGCTGTGCAGGCTGCACTCCCCATCCCTCTTGTGCTGGAGATGTGTCAGGGATCACAGGATGCGTCAGGAACCCTGGCATGTCTCAGGGACCCTGCTGTCCTCTGCCAGGCAGGGACCAGCCCAGGACAGAGTGGTGCAGCTACACCCACTGTCCCTTTAACTGCCACTGCTGTCTTTCCCAGCTGAATTCTGATACTCGGTGCTATCCAGTGAGTATCAGGAATTTTTATTATCAGCTTTTAAAACACCCCCAGCCATTGGGAGCATCTGATCTATGAGCAGCACAGCACAGCTCTGCAGGGCACAGCCTTGGCACAGCCTCACCACCCGCAGCTGCTGGCACATCAAACTCCTTCTGGCTCTGGAAGTATTCAAGGGTTCTCTCTTTGGGCTTGGAAATCCCCCTGTGACAACTCCATTTCTGTGCAGAATGTTAAGGACGGGATAGGGTGGCACCTCCTGAGCTGCTGGCAGTTTAGGATTTACATAGGCAGGTTCTGGAAGTTTTATAAAAATGCAGCTGAAGCTCCCAATTACAATAAACAGGTGCAATAAGAAAAATGCTTACTTGTTCCCTCCCCATCTGAAATCCCTTTCTGTAACAGCCTGTAACCACAGTAGGTCCTTCCGGGCCCCTGGAGTAACACAATCCTCTAAGGAGAAAGTGATTCACTCTTCTTTGATGTGACAAAAAGAGGAAAAGAAGTGCACAGGAGGCACTGAACAGCCATCTTGTGAAACCCAGACAGTTTTTCCAATTCCATTTCTGAGCTGTTTATCACCAGATAAAAAGCCTGATATCCAGCAGACTAGAGGAAGACCAGTGCTAATGTCTTTCTCATGTTTATATTCCAGCCAAAATCTCACTGAGATTTAGCTCAACAAATGAATTATTTAAGTTGTAACTCTGATTCAGTGCCCAGAGAATCATTTTGATGTAGATGGGAGTAGGGACCTGGCAGAGAAGAATTCAGGTGCAAAGCAGTGTCTGCTTTCCCAAGGCAGAGAAGAGCATCATAGCACATCTGGGTTCATCTCCACAACTTCTGTGAGAGGAGAGCCACGACTGCAGGGACACAGCAATGGCTGGGCAGTGGTTTGCTGGTGGGTTGACTGGAACAACAAAACGCAGATGTTTTTCTGATTGACTAGACAAAAGCAGTGTCTGGGCTGAGAGCAAAATACACACATAATTTCCAGTGCTGTGCGAGGATCTTCTCCGTATTCCTTTCCCCCCTTTTCTCTCTGTGCCATTCAGCTCTAACAGCAGTGTTGAAGGCAGCTGGGGGACTGCACCCTGCTGCTGGGAGGGGATATAGCCTGTGCTACTCTTCTGGCTCTGAAACCCAGCAAAACACAGCATCCTCCAGTTCCAGGGCAGCTGCAGAGGATGCCCACACAGCACCTTCTCCCTGCAGGCAAGCAGGGCAGAGCCAGCCCCAGCACCCACAGGTGCTGCTCTCCCCCTTCTCCCAGACCATCACTGACCCACCTGGTGGCCCTTCAGGGACCTGTGTCACACAGCAACCTTCTCCAAACCAAGAGTGAAGGCTGAGTAGTCTGATCATTTCCATTTAAGCAATGTATGTCTTGGAATTGCTACTAGAGAAGCCAGAGACACTTGATTGTGTGTTTTCTGGATATAAAAAAATAAAAAAAATGTTGCTTCTTTATGTAACTTAAGCCAAGCTACTAACATTAAAGCATCTGGAATTAATTATCCCAGCCAGATAATGGTTCCATAATTACTTCAGTAATGCAAACAGCTCCAATTGCTTTTGTATGCAACTACTAATGGAGACCAGAAACAGAAGACATGATCAACAGTGGCAGCTCTGCACCTGCCATGACCTGAGCACGAGCCACGGCAAATCAAGAACTGGACAAATCCCCCTGACATTGTTACTCACAAAGCTGAGTACGAGAAAGCTCAAAACACAGATTTGGCCACAAGATGATAACTCCCATCCACCAGCACATTGTCTTCACACAGGTCTCCTTAAAGAAACCCAGCCCAGTGAAAGCAAAGCTTTGAGGAGCTTGAAAAGGCAACATCCAGATTCTTTTAATGTGTTCTGGATCACTGAACTAACGCTGAACCCTGAAGCACATGAGAACAATTCTGACTCTGAGTCACTTGAAGTAGCACACAGCCCATCCCAGAAAACAAGAAGGGATCCATTGGCCTCTTCCACCATACACATGCAGCTATGCTTGTCTGGGTGTGCTTCATGAAACCCCAGAATGGTTTGAATTGGAAGGGACTTTTAAAGGTCACCTAATCCAAGCCCTATGCCACAAGCAGGGACACCTTCAACTAGATCAATTTTCCAAATCTTCTTCAAGTGCACTGAGAGAAACCACCTACCAATTCTCCCCTCCACCTCCCCAAAGTCCTAGCAGCACAGTGAAGCTCACTTACCAGCAATACTTCATCTAAATTCAACATGATTACCCACAGCAGCACCAAGAACTGAGCAGCGATTCCTGCTGCTGGTTATCCCGCTCCTCCCATCACACTGGGGAGCACTTAATAGTTCCTTGCATTGTTCAAAGGGGACTCAAGGTGCACTAAATCACTAAGAGATGATTTCATTAGTGCTGCGGTTGCAAGTCCAGCAATCAGAGCTGCTGGAGTTTGCCTGGCTACATGCTAAATCCATGGTTCTGGATGGTGAGCAGAGGCAATGGAGTGAGATGTGGAGGCTCCCAAGGCTGTACAAAACCAGAGTTGGTCCCAAGTGCTGTTAACCTTGTTACACAGCAGCAGGAAATCAAGCTCACTCGTTCTATACATTTGCTGCTGAAGTACACTTGACTTTCTGTGTGCTTGATCCAATAAAAACCACAGGCATCCACTGGGAGGATTAGCAAACATTCAAAATAAAAGTCCAAGTGGCTCAGAATGAGGTAAGAACAGACTGGATTAACATGTTACCCATAGCAAACTAATGAAGGTGAGGACTTGCTGAAAGCCCACACAAGAACTTGTCAAGCAGAGAGTAAACCAGAAATGATGACAAGTAACAGGCAGAGTAAATCACACTTACTCCTTTTCAAAGCACTCACAGGCACTGGGCACAAGCCAACAACCTTCTGCAGCACCAGTACCACCTTCTGCATGGCCCAGACCCTCTGCTGCCCGAGGTGTGATTCATCCCATCCTAAACCAGGTACCTGAAGCATTGGCAGGACAGACCACCCTGTGCACAGCTCATCCCTCCCCACTGCCTGCAGGGACAAGGGCTGCCTGAGTAGATCTGACTGGAAACCTCCCTTCCCAGTGGCAGAGCTGGAGACGAAACTCACTGATGTGACACCACTAGGATTATTTGTATTCCTGGGTCAGTGCCAGTGGCCAGTCCATCCTCACCACAGCCACTTGTCACTGTGGGGGTTCCCAGGATTGGGCAGGGCAGGGAGCCTTCCTCTCCCCCCACATGACCCAGGGCTTGTGATCAAAACATTTAGGCCTAGGGCAATTGGGATTTTCATTTCTTTTGATCAGAGCACAATCTCTGAGGGAAGTGTACATGTATTTCTGGAGCATACCAGAACCCATGCATATTTAAGGGCAGGCAGCCACAGAATGGGGATAACCAATCCAAGAAATAGCCCTTTGTAAAATCGCCAGCATGCCATCTGCAAGCTCCAAACTCACACATTTTTCATGATGAGCTGGAGGGAAGGGGGGAAAAAAAGAAAAAAAGGATTACATTAAAAAGAAAAAGCTCTGCTCCAAAAGCTACTCAAACTGCTGCAAAATCCTGCCTGCCCCTTCTGCAGCAAAGCCCAAGGGAAGCAGCTGATGAGTCAACAGTCAGCCTGCATCGCTGAACTGAGGAAAGGAAGTCCAATCTCATCACTCGAGAACAAAGTGTGCTGGTTCATCGAGTACACACTGAGAACACAGCCTCAGGAAGCCGTCCCTGTGCTGGGAGCCACAAGGATACAGCCTGGCCGCCAGCCAGCACTCCCGAGGGACAGGGACAGGTGACACCCAGGCATAGCTGGGACATCTGCATCATGCCACCCTGCTATCAGGCCAGCCTGGCCACCTCTCCTCAGGCTACCATGCTCCACACTGCAGCAGAGACTGCTCCTGGAGGGATTTTCTCCCTTTGCTGGAATTGCTCCCTTGCGGCACTGGATGCAGCACCCAGCCCAGTGAGGAGGAGCTGCAGTGTCTTCACTGCAAGATGGGGGCAGGGATGTGTCCCAGTCCTACACCTACTACTAGTGCACCAGTTCATTCTTCTCCCCGCCTCAGTACACTCATCTTCAGCACTGCTTCCCACAGACAGCAGCTCCGTTTGCCTCCTCTTCCAATGACACTGGTATTGCAAAACCTGCCAGCAACTACATACCCTTGGAAAGAGCTGCTGGAGCTCCTGGAGACGTGGGGGCAACTCCTTATGGGAGTCCAGTAAAGACCAACACAGCTTGGAGGAGATGAACACTGACTGGACAGCCCCACACCATCACAATCCAGCCAGCCTTGCACCAGCTGGATGTGTTCCCATGAGCACAGCAGGAAGCTCCTTGACCTGTGCGTGTGGCCATTAGGGAAGGGAAGAGGGAGGAGGGCAGGACAGGGACACAGCCACCACACCAATGTGGCAGACGGCATTTGTGCTGGTGCCGCCGCCATTGCTGAGCTGGTACTGCCGAGGTTGTGCCTTCCTGTTACCACAGCACTTTCTGTTTTCTGTTAAAACAAGGCCACAGCGATGATGCAAGTATAGATCTGCAATGCCAAGAATATCTGGGAAACCTGCCAGCAAGAAGCAGCCTTCCTGCTCGTCCTCCTGCTGTGTGCAAATTCACAGGAAACAGAATCTACAGCACATACTAATGTGGCTTAATGCGAGATCCAAGAGCCACCTTGAGATCCTGCTTGGATTCCTGTCAGCCTGGGGAAGGAGCCACATGCCAAGAACATTAAATCATTAAATAAAGGAGGAAATAAAACCTGCACAGGTGCATAAAATCCCATGTAGGTGCTGCTGCTTTACAAAGCGATGCTCTGCTGTGCAAGCTCAACATGCTCTGCCAGCATCACCACCAGTAGGAAGGGATAAGTCCAGGTCAGGTCCGGGCACATCCACTTCTCAAAAACAGCTCCACAGCCTCCTATGAGCACCCATATCAACCACCAAAGTCCATGTCCTTTGGGGTTTATTATGGTGTGCCTCAGGGAATACAAGGCTCATCTGGAACATCTTCCCATCTCACAGCAGGAGAGGTACACAAAGCCCTGATGCTCCCTAACTGCTAATAACTCTTACCTTTACTTTTACCTTGTTTAATCCTGAAGCTATACTGAGATGAGCCAACTTTGCATCCAACAACCAACTGCACCCCACACCAGACTGGGACCTTGGATCTGGCTCTCCTCATGCTGGAAATCTCTGTGCCTCTGTTTACACAACTGTAAAATAACTGCAGAGGTCACATAGGGGCTGTAAGGCTCAGCTCTGAATCAAGAAAGCCAGTGGAGATCCTTCCACTATGGGCTCTAGCAGAGGTGGAATACACGGTACCCCTGGGATGCAGTGTCACCACCACTCACATCACAGGTGGATGACCAGGAAACACATGGGCAGGGGATGCCAGCCTGCCTGTTGGACAAGAAAGCTGCCTTGACTGCTCACTCCTCTGATACCTCTCATCTGACTGGAAGTGGTTTTTATCGCCACACAGGAGCCCTTCAAGCTCCAGGCAATTCTCAGGCGTGTTGCCATGCCATACAAAATAAAACCCTTCTGAATAGCCATGAGCCAGAAGTGATCGTGGAGAGGAAACAGCTGATCTCCTGTGCTGCCTCTGATGACCCTGGCATCAGGTGGCTGCCAGCAGCATCCTCCTGGGACAATAAGCCAAGATATACTGCACCTCTTCCCTCCCTGCTTTCCTCACAACTGCACACTGCAATTTGTGCTGACATAGAAAGGACCCTTGAGTTTAAGGTGGCTCTCAGTGGAGGCATTTTGAGACAGCTTCTTTCTGGGGAAAGCATTCCTTAAAATACAGCTCTTGCCTTCTGCCTCACCCCCAGCTTTTGACATTTTACAGCTCCTGTAAAACAAAATATTTTAAAAATCTAATTTTCAGCTTTAGAGGCACAAAACCTAGAGGATGGGCGCGGGCAGGGAGAGCCGGTTTTCAAGCAGCCAGGTGTGAGATGAAAAGAGCAGCAGTGGCTGCATGCATGGCACCTTTCAGAGGACAAGATCCATCTCTGGAGCAGGAAGTGGCTCCTGCACAATCCACTGGCTGCTGATGGCTCAGCCCAGGAACCAACTCCTAAGCATCACCACGATGGGCTGGCTACTATTTTGCAGGCAGTGCTTGTCTGCTCGGCAGCTCCTGGGGCTCTAATGTCTTCTCTCCAGCCCTCCCCACCTCCCTCTAGGAATTTCACATGGAAGTGGCTGTCAGAAGTGACAGCATCAGGACTGGATTAACACAGGAATCCCTCCCTAAGGGCAGGATGCTCTGTTACACCTCTGAGATGGGGGAAAGAGGCTGACAGCAAGGAGAGCGTCAGCTGCTGGGCTCCTCATTTCCAGTCTACAAAAAACATCAATGCTGGGACTTTTTTCAGCAGATTAAAGGAATTTGGATTGTCCACACCCAACACAGAGAGGATGGTTGGTTTAGATGAAATTTTTTTAATAGGGAAAAAGGAAAGTTTGGAAGCAAAGGAGGAAAGCAATGCCGAGGCCATGGGGCAGCAGCCACAGGGTGGGGGGCAAAAGCAGCAGCTCAGGCAGGACAAGCAAGG
Organism: Toxostoma redivivum; assembly: GCA_013397375.1. NCBI lineage: Eukaryota > Metazoa > Chordata > Aves > Passeriformes > Mimidae > Toxostoma > Toxostoma redivivum. The sequence continues at coordinate 156,172 of VXBI01003748.1, forward strand.
TGTCTGCTTCTGGGATGAAGACTGAGGTGAATTAAAGCAATTAAACAGTGACACTGCATCCCAGTGGTACCGTGTATTCCACCTCTGCTAGGGCCCATGGGGCAGCAGGCACAGGGTGGGGGGCAAAAGCATCAGCTCAGGCAGGACCTGCTCCTGGGATGAAGACTGGGGTGAATTAAAGCAATTTAACAGGGGAGGTAAATGGAGCTGTAAGGCCTTTTAAGGCTGCTTTCTTAAGGCACATGAAAAAGAGTCATCTCTTGCGAAAAAACATTTGATATTTCTCCAAAACAGGGCAAGATGCAAGAAGGAGTTGTCTAACCCTAGAGATATCAAAATGACTGCAGTCTGCACTGTCCCTGGCAGTTCAACACTGCCCTTTCCACCTCCTATGCTGCTCTCTCCACCTCCCATTCTCACATCAGTGGCCCAAGTGGGAAAACCCTGAGGGCAGGGATTTGGCAGTACTTTGGGAGGGAGAGCTGCTCAGCAGAAGCACACCATCTCTGCTATGCCTTCTGGCGTGCATGTTGTCTTGATTAAAAAAAAATCTGGCAGTGTCACTGCCTGTCCCCCTGGAATGTGCATCATGGCTTCAAACCAGGTGCAACCATTAACACTGCTGTAAAATGAGCTCTTCATCTCATTCCCATCACATTGGGGAAGGCAAAATATCCCAAACAGGCATCTATCCAAGGACAAAGCCCTCCAGGCCATGCTCCAGTGCCTCCAGTCACAAAGAGAGATGGTGTAGGAGCACTGGCGGGCAGGACAGTCGGGACTGATGAAGAGATCTCTAAAGTCAGGCCTTGGAACTTGTGGTTTATTGCAAAGGGTGTGGGTGAAGGGCCCTGCTTGGAGCTGCCAGCCACAGCTCAGAGCAGGCCCGTGAGAGTAAGAGATAAAAGCGTGAGAGGTAGGGGGATAAGAAGCAAGAGGTAACAGAAGAGTATAAGAGCTGAGAGAGCAAAGGGAAGAGGGGAGTGTAAGAGAGCGAGGTTCCCATTACAATACAATAAATCTTTTTGTGTGTTGAATATTCTAATTTCCACTAACCAATCTAATACAAGATACAAATCCTATAGCATTTACATACAGCTTATAAGAATCATTACATTACCATACTCTATGGACCCCTTCTGCCAAGCTAGTAGGGTCTTCTCTGACCCTTGGACCTGTCTGCAAGCAGAAGGGATTGTTCAATCAAGAGGGGATTACTTTCAGCTGGCCATACTATTGTTTTCTAGTTGTTCAGTAACTAAGGTTTGGTATCTCAAAGATGGCTTTCATTTCAATCTCGCTTATAGTTTCTATATTCTCAAAATCTTTTGCCAGGCAATCATATTTATAAGGTTTTCCTGTTTCATCTTCCCCAACAAGACGGTTCAGGCTATTGAGACACAGTGCAAGACAGAGCAACAGAAGAAGAAAGAAATGGAAGCTGAAGCTGTGGGCAAGCAGCACAATTTCCAAGCAGCCCAGGAGCAGCCTGGGATGAACAGGGTGTGACAAACTAGAGGGGCTGCAAAATCGACCTGGGATTAGCTGGGAGTGATGGAGTCAGAATTGAGTATCTTTGAGAGGTCAGAGAATGGGTTAGATTTCAGAATTACAGACTGGCTTGTGTTGCAAAGGACCTTAAAGGGGTCATCTAGCTCCAATCCCTGCCATGGGTAGGGACACCTTCCACTATCCCAGGTTGCTTAAAGCCTTGTTTAGCCTGGCCATTCTTCCAGAGATGCAGTCACAGCTTCTCTGGGCAACCTGTGTCAGCACCTCATCACCCTCATAGGGAAGAAGTTCTTTCCATTATCTGATGCTTTAAAAATAAAACAAACTCTTTGTAGAGCAAGGCTTGAACTCAAAACAATGTTGAAGTACTGAAGAAAGAGCTGGAACTATTTCAGAAGGCAATTCATCAAGGATTATGGAAAAGTGCCAATTTTGAGAATAATCAAACAAGAAAAATAATCCCAAGAATTAGGAAATTCTTCAGAGGATAACCTGACACTGGAAGTGAAACTTCACACTCAAGGTGAGTGGGCAGCACCATGATGTTCCCTCCAAAAACCAAAGGGGGGACACCACCCATATCATTGTGGTGACGGGGATGCCAGAGCAGGACAGAGTGAGATGGGGACCTGGGAGGGAATGACCTGTTCCAGGCGTTACTCTAGGAATAGATGTGTATGAAAACATGCAGCAGAGCTGCTCCAGGACTCACAAATCAAAGGGCTTGGAGACAAGCAGAGAGGCACATGTCCAGCCTGTCCTGCACCCCAGAAGCCCCTGGCTGTGAAGTCTGGGATGCCAAATCCCAGTGCTAGGAAGCAGCACTCCCAGCTCTACATGGGCACCACCAGCCTAGGCAGTGCCAAGCTATCACTTTTCAGCTGGAAATAGCCCCGGCACGAGCCCTCAGCCAGGAAGCAGAGCACTGGCGAGGCCAGACTGTGGTTAGCTATCAAAGACAACTAAAAAAAGATATTTCACACACAGGCTTTTTTTTCCCCCTTCTCTTTTTTATTTGGTTGCGTTTTTCTTTTTTCCCAAGGATTAAATCAACTCAACAGCCCCCTTTACAACTTCCTTTTTGATGTGTTCAGACTCATTTAAGTTTCATTTCTTTCTCTGTTTTCCCTGGGGGAGGAAGGAGAGCATACACAAAAGTTTATTTCAGAAGCGGAGTCAGCAGCTGCAGCAGCTGCTGTTGCTGTGGGACAAGCAGAACCTCCACCAGCCTCTGCTCTGTGCCTAAATCCCTTGGCAAAACATATCCCCCTGCAGCCATCCTGCTCCCATGAGCAGCCCCAGCATCACCCTGGCACGATGCTTCACAAGTGTTTCTGCAGGACGCACACACAATGTCACAAAGGGAACACACGAGAGATGCAAAGCTCCTGTAAACCCTGTAGGGAGCTTTGGGTCTGATCCTGCAAGTTTTCAGATCTGACCCTGCAAGTTCTGGGATCCTTTCCCAGCCTTTTCCATTTCCCCCACTGGCAGCACCAAACTTTCCCCCACAGCTTTGGCCACTGTCCTGGGATAATCCCCCACACGCATCAAGGGCGTAGCAGCTCCCCCATGTTTCCTTCTCACCTGAGCAGCTGTATAAGCATCTATTTTAAAACTCAGTTCCCTATTTTAAAATAGCTAATGAGCCCCCGATCTCTGTTGAGAGATGTCTTCTCTACAAGGTCTGGGAGATACTTCTCTACTGATGAGCTCCTTTTCCCAAGCCCTGAATCTCAGCACACCCAGCACGTCTCCAATCCGCACAAACACAGTAAAGAGGGAAGTTTTTAACTTAAGGGCCAACTCCTGCTCCCTCCTACTGTGAAATACCAGTGGTACAACCACATGCTCCTAGACAGAGAAGCATCAAGCAGCCAGGCAGAGGCTGGCATTATGCATGGTTTTCTGTCGTTTTTTTTTTTCTATTGTTCCTTCGATTTTATCAGATCTTTTTAAAACTTTCCTGACCAAGAGCAAACAAGGAGCTGTCCCAGCTGGCCGCTGCCCAAAAAAAGTCACGTGCATGAGAGGGTTTTCAAGATGCAGTGGGAGGTCCCCATGCATCCCTGTCCAAGCCCAGGATCCTGAGCATCACCTTTATGTGCTCTCCAAGATGGTGTGCACCCCACCAAGGCAGAGGGAACCCAACATGAGAAGTCCAGGCAGAGGAGGCCCCGTGGACAGAAACAGATGGAGGAGACTCTGCTCACTTACCTGACCACAGGTTCAGGGATGGCCTCGGCACTTGCTGGCACCTGGACACCCTTCTCCCACTCCTGTCTCCAAGGATCAGCCAGAACATAGTATTCATCAGGACTCAGCTGGAAGGAGTCAGGGATCTTCATGGCTGTTATCAGATCCGTCCGGAAAACCTGCACCAGGAAAAAACCCATCCTGAGTGCAGAGGTCTAGCAGAGGGCTGGGGCACACGTGCCCAGGGAGGGTGTCCTTGGGAAACTGCCCCCAAGGGACAACACAGGGGGTGCCTCCATCACCAATGGAGTGGCTTCAAGGTGTCAAATTAAGCCCCTTCAGGGTAAGTTTTGGGCAGGAGAACACGGCAACAGACAGGGACTCCCCTCCAGACAGGCAGTGCCAAGAGCCCAAGCTCTGCAGCTGCAACCCCTTCAAGGTACCCCACATAGGACAGCCAGGAAATCCAGCCACAGGGTGTGGGCTTGGACAAGATGCAGACCAAAAATTAGTTTTAAACTGAAGAAACAGGCTGTTTTACCTTAGGGGATTGATGGTTTCAGCACAGCCACACAAATCTACTCCAAATGCCAAGGGATCTACAGCAACTGGGCTTTTCCACATTTGGCCTTCACTGGCCACAAGAAAATTCCATTCTTGACATGAATGAAGACGTGGGAAACACTGAGCCACTCTGTCCCAAGCACCTTCATATCCTCCTCATATCCTGAACACCTTTGGGTCCCCTTCAGATCACTTCACTGCCCCAAGCACCTTTATGCCTCCAGCACATCACCTCATTGTCCTGAACAGGGACAGACAAAAGCTGAAGACAGAAATTATCCAGCTAAAATGGGATCTAGGTGCTGCTTACACATTCACAAACACAGATTTTTCCTGACTCAATAAACGCCTTGTGAGATCAACACTGGTCCCCTCCTGAAGGAAAATCCTCCAGTCCTTCAGTCAGTGAATGGGCTCATTCTCCATCTCATTCCTGGCCCTACAGCATCTTCTCCCAATATACAAGGATGAAAAACTCATTCTAAAAATATCCCTCATGGTAAGTAAGGTTTTCCTTCCAGAGGGTTGCCTGACAGCAATGACTTGAGCAATCCTGCCTCTTGCAGCAAAAAAATAAATTGCAAATGAAAATGGATGATTCTCCTCTCTACCATCTGCTATTAGCTAGAATAATAACTGCCAATACCAGCAATCCTGCCTGGACACCATCTCGCTCCATCCCTGCTACTTCTGCATTCCTTCCACAAGTCTGGGATGGATCAAGTGTTTTCTTCGGATATTACTTAATCTCTTCACAGTCTGTTCTCCAAATGAGAATTGCTTTGTCAGAATCACAAGAAATAATACAGTATAGTTTTACATTTTGTGATACAAAGATAACACACTTTGGAGAGTATTTGGGAACACAAATCAACTGAAATGCAGGAAACTAGACATTAACTAAGACCACAGAGACCAGTATTTAGGTCAGTTTGTTTAATCCTCAGAGTCTCAGCTGCTAACCCAATTAGAGTTAAATACAATATATAAACAACCTTTGCTATGTTGGGACCTCTGAATTTTACTGGTACCTTCCTCCTGATGCAGCTGTTTGGAGACAGTTTTGACTATGTCTATATAAACCTGATCTGAGCTGGTTAGACATGGTCTTGGCACATCCTTCAACAAACATAATTAACAGCCTATATGTTACAGTCAGCTCAGTTTGGGAAAGATCAGGATCCTTTAAGTCTCTCTGTGCTACAAACACATGGTTACAGACACCACACTGCCATTGTGAGAAATATAAAAAAATATTAAGACAAGCATTATTTAAACATGAGAAGGGGTATGTGAGATATCACAATCCTTCCAGCAGGGTCTGTGTACCCAAACAAGCACAGGAATCCCACTGTAGTGTGTTTTCTAAAACAAAGGGTAGAAATACATCCTGTTCTTGACAGCCCTGCGCTGACAGGTCACAGCCTGGGTCAACAACATCTCCTTAACCCAGTTTCAGTGGCCAGCTCCAATGAGGACAACATGAACCTGAGTAATCCCTCACTCCTCAGAGCTCTCAGCTTGGGTGAATGAGATGCTGCCCTGTGCCTGAACCACACAGGGCTGAGGCCACCACGGGGGTCAGTGCCACCTCCTTCCTCTGGCCACCAGCACCATACAATCATTGAACAACAGAATCTAATTAAAGCTGGAAAACCCCTAAAAGATCATCAAGCCCAGAACTGCCAAGCTCAGCACTAAACCATGTCCCCAGGAGCCACATCCACATGTCTTTTTAATTCCCTCCAGGGATGGTGATTCCACCACTGCCCTGGGCAGCTTGTGGCAGTGCTTAACTACTCTTTCAGTGAAAAACTTCTTCCTAATATTCAATCTTACCTTCCCCTGCCAACAGCACAATTTTGTTACAGAAAATACGGTTTTGAAAACACACACCCTTGAGATTTGTTGGCAAAACCAAGCAGGAATGGTTTTCAAAGGTGCAGGACACGCAAAAGTTTTCTGAACTCCCTACACTGGATACTGCTGACATGTCAGTACCCTCCTCCCTTAATGCCAGCTCAGCTGCCTCCTGAGGACACCTCCCTTGATGCTGTGGGGTGCAGAAGCATTGCTTCTTCTTTCACACAGGCAAATATACCCAATTTTGCCAGGAAGCTGCTCAGGGCAGTGCTGGCAGTGCAGGGCAGGATGGCAGCATGCTCCTGCTTCCACCTCAGTGCACAGACCTGACAGCCAGCTCCAGAGCAGTGGAGAACATGGGACGGCCCTTTCCAGGACAATTAACCATTGGGAGGGTCCAGTCATAGCATTACCCTGCCCTGAGGCCTCCCCAGGCACCCACAGCAGCTGTGGCCTTCCCAGAGCCTTACCCCAAGCTAGGTCAGCACCAGGTGACAGCAGTGAGGTGATAAGCCCTGTCTCTTCAGTGTAACACCAGGGCTGGGCACCCTTGGAATAGTGTCGAAATCCTGGCCCATCAGCCCCCTCCTACTGATGAAGAGGGAGACGGAGGAGCCTGCACAGCAACGGGACCACTCCTCAGTATAATTTCTCCCCTCTGCATGGTGCAGATCCCAGGCTCGTGTTTTCCTGCATTAAGTCTTCCCCAAATACATCCCTTCTAGCTTTTCAGCTCACATCAGCATAGAAGCTTAGTTTTAATTTTAAGCCAAATAAGCACGATTGTATCTATTTCCCAGAAGATAAGGCGCATCACAGGCTGGATTTGCAATCTCACTTCTTCATTTATTTAGTTCTTCTTGGAAAACAGATAAGCTCACCCATCCAACAGCAGCACGCGCGCCCGCACTATCACAGTGACGCCTCTGTCTTTTCATGAAGAACTGGATATGCTCAAATTATTAACTATCAAAGCAGAACACTTTAGAAATGATAGAACAGCACAGAAATTGTAAAGGAAAGCAGATCAGTTGTCTGGAAATCTCCCAACAGCTAATACGCTCAAATTGTAATCTAAATGTCTTTTTGTTTTGAATTGTCTGGGATTAGGGTTGGGAAAAGACTCAATTATTCTACTCAAACTCTTCTGAATTATTTATGAAAATCAAATAAAGGATAAATCGGGCACTGATGAACTGAGGACCTGGCAATGAAGAGAAAGTTTGGTACCACAAAACAAGCAATTTTCCCCTCAATAGGAGTGTTTACTGTTTCTCCCCAGCCGTGGGAGCTGACAGATTGTCTGCTGCCCAGCACCCGCTCCCCCTGCCACCACCACAGCCCAGGCCAGGCTCTGTCCTTCACTTTCAGCCCTGAATGGGATCTGAGTTATTGTCTATCGATCTGCCAGCAATGGGAAAGACCAAACCAAGGTGTTCCTTTATTACCTCTGCTTGCTCAGGAACCTCATGAAGGTTTTAGTGATTCTCAGAGATGCATCATACCAGTGCCCAGGACCAGTCTCTTCCTTTGTTACTGTCGGCCTCAGACTCCAGGCAAAGAAGGGAAGATGGAGAAACCTTCATCTCCCTTGCATTTCACAGGCCAGGCAAGCCTGGACTACCCACCCTTACTACTTCCCCATCCTTGCAGCCCATCAATCTGTGGTGTTGGACTGACTCACCACTAACCAGTCCTGGCAGTCCAGCAACATGAGAAGTCACTGAAACACCACAGCCATGGTGCTCCACAACAATACATCGGTATTTTTGTAATTTCTGTAATTTTGAACAGATTTCTATTTATTTTTATTATTAATTCTATTGTTTCTATTTCTATTATTATTTAAAAAATTCTATTTTGAAGCAAAAGTTGTATTGCTTTTACCTCTCAAAAAAAAAACAAACCCAAAAAAACCAACAACAACAAAAAAACCAAACCCAAAACCTAAACAAATCCTGAGCTAATTAAATGTAACATCCTCTGATGTTCACATCCCAATGTGTCACTTGGATCCAGCCTGGCATTGGAAGGATGCTCCTGCGGGTATGGCAGAAACCTGCAAGGCAGGTTGATTTGGCTCCTCCTTGAGCCCCTGGCACCTTGTAAATCAGCCTGCTTCTTCTCCCACTGAACACAGCCTCTCCCTGTGCCCTGTGACAGCTGCATGGTATTTCTGGGAGCTCTCCATGGACAAACATCAATTTGTCCAACAGTTGGACAACCTCAGAGAAAAACACCTACCCCTGGGAGATGCCAAGGCACACAGTGCCTCGCCATAACAGGAAGGACAACTGACATGCCATGAGGCATCAGAAATGCTGCTCCCCATCCCTCCTTTAGCAAAAGACTCCCAGGCTGTGCTGCTTTCCAGCATTCTCCTTCTTCACCTCTGCCTCATCACCGTCCAGCCTCTCTAAGAGCCTCTCCTCCACCCTTCCATGCAATTCTCACATCAATATCTAGGCTCTGTGATTCACTCACAAACTCCTTTTAATGAACTGGCCAGCAATCTCCCTGCCATTCAGTTCCCACTCCAGGTGCTCTCTGTCAAGGACTTCGTTTTTCCAGCGACTGTACTGTAGCTCTGAGCCTGCCAAATATCCACTTTGCTCCAAATAATCCACCCAAAACCACCAAACTCGGATCCCGTGGTAACGACTTTCCACTGATATGAAACCAGCTCCTGGGCAAATGCCAAAGAGCCGGATCTGTTTTGGGCTTTAAACTGAAATGAAAAGAAACACTCGTCTAGCACTGGGTTTGATTAGCTCTTAGAACAGCAGCCAGCCCAGGGACTGCTGTGCCGGATCCAGCGCAGCCGATCGCGCCCGGCGAGGCGGCACGGCCTCGGCATCCCCCAGCACGGGTACTCGGCTCCAGACACCTGCTGCAAACCAGCCCAGGAGAAAACAGCTGCAGAGGGACCAGGCAGCTCAGCCCAATGCAGATGAGCTCCAGCAGGCTGGGTACCTGCACACCAGACTTTCTGAGCTGGTGGGAATTCTGTTACACATTTTCCCCTGCATCTGCACCCAGCTGACTTTGGAGCTCTCAGATCTTGCTCTTGGGGCAGAGGAATAAACTCAGCATCACCTCCTTCAAGTCCCAGGATGGGATGCCCTTTTTTTAATACACAATAACATCTCTGTCCCTAAAAAGTTTTAGCAAAAAGAACTCTTCCCAAAGCACTCCATGCTGCAAAGCAGTAGTACAAATGTAAAAGAGAAGTACAAAATGAAGTGCGTGCAGAAAACACAGCACTCACTAGGGTGAGGGCAGGCAGGAGAGGTGAGAAGGGATGGTCACAGCCTGCATCCGAGATCTCACCTTTGAATTCACTCTCTCCATCACCCAAAAGCCCTGTAATCTTCTCTGATGCCCTCACACCCACAGCAGCCACATGGTATCTCAGAGTGATGACCTTCACACCCACAGCACCACAAGGGATCTCACAGTGACGACCCCCCCTCAGAAAGCAGGGGCAGTTGGTGCTCCGAGCACTGCTCCCAAGCAGGGCCAGCAGCAGGTCACTGCAGGCAGGGTGTAGGACTACTTCCTGACATTGAGATAACTGGTCTTCTTCAGGTTTTGACTCAACACTCCTTTTTCCCCTCCCTGACTGCAGTCCTGGCAGCGGACTCCTGAATACCTCCAGCCATAACCACCTTCCTCCATCCACACTGGGACCAGAGAAGTCTCCAGCCGCCTCATTCGCAGGACTCTCTCCTCATTTCCATCCAGCTCTGTTAGCCCTTCACTCCCTCAAGCATAAAATTGTTTGTTATAGCTCATGAGTCACAAGGATTTTTAGAGAAAGAGAAAACAATGGGAACAATGGGAGCCCTGAGAACAGGTTTTGGTTGTCTTGATATCAGCTTGAGATGGCACCTCTGTCGGTGCAGCCCTGGCTGCTCCACCCCACTCCCCTCTGGACCTCCCAGTCCTACATCCCTGCTGCTGTGTCACATTTTTCCAGCCCCTTCCAAAATGAGAGGAGTGTCGATACTCGGTAGCAAGGTTTTGAAATATAGTGATGCCAGGAGTGTGTGTGCAACCATGTATTATCTGCCTGTGGGGGAAGAAATCCTGAACTCCCATGTTCATTTGGGGAGCCAGCCTCCTATCTCTTCATCTAGTCTTGTTTCCTCTTGAAATGCTGGATGTTGAAGATTCAATGAACAACAGAATTCAAAATAGGAACAAGAAGCATTTTTGTCCAGCCCTTCTCAGCATTCAGAAGACAATGGTTTTAATCTGTTACCCCCATGCTGGCAAGGGAAAACTGACAAAGTCAAACTGCAGTCAAAGCCAAACTGCAGTCAAACCTTTCAACAGAGAGAGATTTTCTCTTCATCCAGCCCCATAAAAGCATGTCCAGTCTTGCTTGGCCACATCCATTAAAGCTCTTCTCCAAGTACAGAAGAGTACAGGAACTAAATTCATATTGCACTGGGTCATTATATACCTAATGCAGGAGGAAAAAAACATGATCCAATGCAGTAAGAATTACTTTTTAGAGGGAAAAGAGTTAAATCCTTGTAAAGAGATATAAAAAGGCACCTTTCAAAACATGGAAGCAGTATCTAAACAAGGCAAGCAGAAAATAATGTAAATTGTATACATCTGTGGTTTCCCCTTCATCCTAAGCCCTGCCTGCAGCTGCAGTCCCCTCACCTCCTGAAGGTCTGGAGTGAGGGAGAAGGACAATGAGGATGTCCAGTGGGATGAGCAGCACCTGCACACCATGGCCGAGACTGCACAGGGCTCTTCATCTGAGAAAGGACGGCTGGAGGGCTGGCAGGCAAGTGTTCTGCACAAAAAAAAAACAGGCTTTTGCCCCTCCAAAATATATTCCAGCAGTGCAGGTGAGCACTGTGGATCTGAAATAGCTCTGCAGGTAATGACTAACATAGCAGCTAAAGCACTGACTCAGAGGCAGCATCTGAGGGAGTCCCCAGGCCACTGATGACTGGGAGCTGGCAGACAGAACCAGCAACTATCATTACACACTTGCCTTGTTCTTAGATTCTCTCCTTAGACACTGACAACTGTTCCCTGTCAGGAACAGGAGAGAGGCTTGATGACTGCAGTCAAACCAGCGAGGCTCCAGGCTCATGCTCACATACCCTGCAGCTCTACAGCCAGGGGCAGGACTGTACCAATGTGCCACTAACAGAAGCAGAAACCCATCCGTCAGGCATGTCTTACTCCCTGCTGCAGATTCAGATCCACAGCAGGGATAACCTGAGCAAGTATTCCCTCCTTCCAGCTCCCAGGGTGGAGAGCATGACCAGCAGCTCCTTTCAGGGACCCAGGGAGATGGGTACCAGCTACCACGCTCCATTTGCAGACAAGTTAAGAGACAAACAAGAGCTAATGAGATTAATTAAAATGACCAGATTGGTACCACTATCACTGCAGATGCAAGAAGCTGTTGGCAGCTGCCCACTTTCATCCTCTGCCTTCAGGCAAAGCCGTGCAGCAGAGCCGTGCCCAGGGCACCATCAGCATCAGGTTTTAGCCCCAAAGGCTCTGCTGCCTAGGCAAGGGACAGGGGAGGACAACTGTCACCTCTGCGAGGGAGAGAGCCAAGACAGAGGCCTGGTGCCTGGGACAGTCAGGAAAGAGTCTAGGCAGAGCCCTGTGACAGGCACAGATAAATATAATCACCCTCCCTGGCAATGGCCCCTTCGCGGATGTTTACAAACAGCTCAGTACTTTTCCATGTTAAGAAGCTTGTTTTTCCAGATGCCTTGTATTGGATGGTTTTTAATGCGTATAGTTAATCCCTTCTCACAGAGTCTTTCATAATAAACATCACCCCCTGACCTGACTAATAACTATGTAACACTAACGCTTTTGATTTTTTTTATCTCCTGCCCGGGTTGTCAGGAGGAATGCAAGTTTCTCTGGGACAGCAGCTTCCAGAGAAATGGGGACATGACTTGAAGAAGGGCAGGACAGGTTGGTGGGTCCACACACATATGAACCCCATTTCCCCAGCCCATCATCCAGCATGGCCATCCCTCAGGACATGCCTACACCCACTGCAGCTCTTGATAAAGCTACAAGCCATGTGTAAACCTGGAGCTTGAGTTATTGTTTGAAAAGATGTGTCCAGACCCAAAATGGCTGGGATTTCAGTATCTGCTAATACATTAATCCTGCTCTCTCTATTATTCTCCTGTGGTTTCCATCCTCAGCAGGATGGACAAAAGAAAAGGTGATTCACTATTTCATGTGAAGTAGTTTGATGGTGGTGTAGTTTGTGTTTTAAATTTCTTAGCATTTGCTCCCACAGGACATGATGCCTGTCCCAGTCTATGCCTGAAATCCCCCAGTGTTCCTGAAAGGATGTGCCAAACCCCACAGTGTTTCACAGATGATAAGCAGCACATCCCACACGTGGACCAGACGCATTCATGGGTGCTCACAGGAAGAGAAGTTGGGTCACTCATGGAAAAATTTAGAAGATGCCACTGGAAAGGAAATACATACTAGAGTGACCTCCAAACCATCTCCCTGTACTGCTGCAGGTCCTGGGGTGATACTATATCCAACCTCCAATAATCTCCTGATCCCTGAGTTTCAGCTAGTGCTGATTTCCAGCAGACCTCGACACCAGCAAGTGCAGGAGCAATTCACAGTGAGGGGAGTACAGCTGAGATCTATCTCATGCTACAGCTGCTTGTGTGCCCACCATGCTTTTGTAAAAGATGGTTTGTCAAGCATGAGCATCCTGGCCAAACTCCAGCTTGAGTAATCACACACTGCCTCCCCAGATTCCCCTGGAGTTTCAGTTCAGGTAAGCCACAGAGATCAACTTTCTGTCCCAACTGCTGCTAAGCTGGGCACTGTTCAGGTTTTGCTCCACAGCTACATTTTACTGAGAACCCTCCTCAGGGGATAGTAGAGCAGTAATCAGAGAGATGAGCCCTCTGCAGGCATCTGATATCTCCCAGGTGCCATAGACTAAGATCTAATTTTCACTCCAGCTATTGTAGAGCAGCAACTTGGATGCAGGTCTTACCATTCAAGTTCAGAAGCATTTTCACTTGGAATCTTGGACTTATATTCAGTAACAGCCAGGTAAAATCATAGATGGCTGATTAAACTAACTCATAAAAAAGACAAAAATGTGTCTTTATATGAGAAGAATTTTACTGGGCAGCAGCAGGGTGGCAACTATGACACTGTCATGGCACGAGTCACATCCTCTCATATCTAACATGAAGCATCTCTGTGGCAGGGACTCCTGACAGAACCTAAAGGGCTCACCCAAGGTCTTTATGGACACATCAGGCACAGGGACGGACAGTTATTTCAGAGGGGGGTAATGGTGCCACAGGAGGAGGAGATGGCCAAAATGCTTCACTTTCCAAAGGAGGATTCAGCTTACAGAAATCTCCCCTGCACCCACACTGGCAGACACATCTATAACCAAAACCCAACATTACCATTGCTAATATTCAATTTTCCAACAGTATTGTTAGCAGTCAGTGACATCTGCACCCCGGGTTCTTGCTCTCTGGAGTATTTCCAACTAACTCAGCTGGTAGTAACAGTTTTCCAGTCCCTCTCTTTACCCAACGCACAAAAAACTTCAACTTTTTCAGTCTGTGTCCTTTGCCAACACAGATATATCAATGTAAACCCTTCAGAGCAGTAAGAACCAAGTGCAGCTGTAATTCAGGCAGTGACCACAGGAAAACCTCAAAATCTCTACTCTGCTTGATGCAAAACGAGGATGTTATAGAGGTTTGTGCTCACCAGGCCACAGCGTCAGGAGAGGTGAAACAGGGAGGACTTGGGGAGTTCATATGAACCATGCCAGCTTCATCTGCTTCTAAACTTAGCACTGTTTGACTACAGATCCCAGTCCAGAGGGAAGGGAATGTGAGAACAATGTCCCTCTGGCTTTGCTCACGCTGCTGCTGAAATGAAGATGACCACTGCCAAACACTGCAGTTGCTACAACAGCAGCTCATGCCTGGTATAGTTTCCATGGCTAGTGGAAATGTATCCGAGGCACAAAAGGAAAACAGGACACAGCACCACCCCTTCCAGCACAGTGCTGGGGACAAAGAGCTCCTCCCACCCAAGGCCCAGACGCTATACTAGAGAGCCAGCAGGTGAACCTGAGCATTGTCCCCAGAATGGGCAGCACTGTCCATACCAGCAAGGGGAAACCCTGCAGCAAGGTCAGACACTGATGGCCTCAGTTTAATGTCCTTGAGCCTTGTGACAAGGGGAAACCAATACAACACAATCTGCAACTCAGCTGTGCTTTCTCTCATTTCACAGCTCTCCATGCCTCCCACTCATTCATGGGGAGGAGTCTCCACATCACCCTCCCCGCCATCAGTGCTGTGACCTGTGCCATTAATAAAAGGGAACCCAGAAGGGCACCCAAACCAGGGAATCTTGGTACACAGACACCCCAGTACTGTAGGACCTCCCAGTAACCCCACCAAACTTAACTTCTCTTTACTTGACTCAACAGGGATGGAGTGGGCACAAGGACCCCCACCCTTTACCAGAGATAGTCATCGTGTATCCCCATCAGCTCCCTCCCCAGGAGAGATGGAGTTGACACTGCTGTTGGGAGTTGTGGCTCTGCAACATGGGCTCTGGCTTCTTGGATACCTTGTCCTAGCATCCATTGCCCTCAGACGGCCACGGGCATGCTGGTTGCCACATCTGGGCAAGTATAGTCCCATGGGAAAACTCTCCTCTGGGAAAAGCCTAAAAGTCCACGTACCTCAGAGGGCTTCTTCTCCTTCTGCCGTGACCAGGGGGATTTGGTGTTCGGAATTTTGGAGCATCTGGAGGTGGATGTGGTGTGACCTACAACAAGGCAACAGAAACAGGTTACCTGCAGAGTCAAAGCTTTTCCTTACCTTTGTCACCAGCCCCACTGCTCCAGCCTCAACCAATACTTTGGATCAGCACTAAAATGGAATTATACCTTGACATGGCTTTTTTTTTTGTGCAGTATCATCACCACTCTGCTACCCCCAAAAGGGAAGGATAGCTAAAGCCTGAAATGTGCAGGAACCACTGATCTTAATTTCCAACCCATTTGTGTCATTATCACTTAAATGTAAGACTGTATTTGTTAAAAATAAATAACAAACTCATTACAGGAATTTCTGTATAATAATTATGACAGCTCAGTCTTCTGTATAGAAGGACCCCTCCATATTCCAGTGTATAAAAATATTTCTGTGAGGTTGCAACAAAATAACTATCAATAGGCCAATTTAACACTGATTTTATCCTTGGAGGGCTAAATAGGAGGAAACAACACTGTGCACATAAGCAACATCCAAATGCGATGGAGCCATGTATATGCAGACCTCGGGAAGGGCTCCCGCCAGGAGCTGAGCTGACTCAGAGATCAGGCTGAGGTACCACTGCAGTGGGAAACATCTGTTCTTCCACCAGCTCAGCAGCTGAGCCCAGGTAAATTTCACATGCCTACTTTTCCTGGCAGGGGAACCACCAGCTCAACCACTTACAGAGCACTTTCCTGTACTTCACAAAATGAAGACCAAATATGGAGGCATTACCTGTTCCCAAAAGGCAGCTTGTTTTTTGAAGTGTTAGGCCAGATGTTATTAAAGAGGGCTCCATATAAATTAAATGCTTTATAACATTTCTGAGCATAACAGGACTGTGTAGACAAAGCCCAGGACAGACATCCCTATGCTGCAGCCACATGGACACACTGCTTTACTCAGCAAGCTGCTCCAAGGAGTGCAGCAGCAGTAGCCCCACAGCTTTCATGGAGAGATCAGGCACTAATTTCCACCTAGCCCCCTCTCCTCAAGCTAAAATGTGATGCTACAGCTATATAGACTTGGATAACACAACTACCCTTTCCTGGCACAGGCATGAAAAAGAAGGTCACCACTCTGTTTGCAACTATCCAGAAGGAAAGCATTTATCAACAGCTTAGATATCACCTGCAGCATAAATATCCAAGCCCCATAGAGATAAGGCCATGTTGTTTAATACCATGATTAAAGATGCCTTACCCCTGAAAGGCGGTGAAGCCAGCAAGCACAGCTCAGCTCCATAAGCTTTCGAGCATCTGGGGATTAGGAAACGAGAAGTTTGGAGTATGGCTTCCAAAACAAACCCCTTTCTGAGATAGACATGCTTCATTTTAGGAGAAGCGAGTGGTGTTGACAGAGCCTGAAACATTTTCCGTAGGCATAGCTCAGTCCCCAGGTCCCCCAGGGCTCCAGCAGGATGGGGGTCCCCACTGGCAGCCAAACAGCAGGTTCCAGTTGGCAGCTGTGGGGCAAGCTCCACTCATACTGACAATTTTTTTGGCTAAAGCTGTGGGAACAGCAGCCAAACCCAGCAAGATCAACCTTTGCATAACCCCCTGTAATATCTCCATCATCCTGTTAGGAAAAAGCCCAGAAGTTTAGTGTCTTTAGTAAAGTCCCTTTTGTTCTCGGATATCCAGCAGCCAGATCCTGTAAAGTGTGGAGAGCAAATTGCCAGCACAGCCCAGATGAAATTACTGTGACATTTGTAGGAAACCAAGAGCAACTAGTAAGAAACTCCAGAGTCCAGACAAGGGATTACACTGGTGCCTTGAAAGTACTGCGGTATGTCTGCAGCGGGTAAAACCCTGGGATAAGTGGGAGAGGAGAGTGCTCTATTTATAGCCAAAATTCAGCACATTTGCACACGTTTATTGTTGAACAGATGCTTCTGTGCCTTCCTGGATGAGGATGAAGTGAGGTAGATGCTGAAAAGCAAGCATGGGCTTGCAAGTTTTGCTGGCTTGAGCCTTACCCTTTTCCCGTGTCACTCTTCACTTTCCAAAAAGGGAACAATGTGGCTCCAGTTTGACTCCAGTAAAACCTTCCCTTTCCCCTGGTACAACCCAAATCAAGAGCAAACTAGTTTCAGGCTGCAGCTAATACGAAAGGACAACTCATCTACAAAGGGTGTTTGCTGCTTCATTAGCAGATCTGCAATCAGCAGCTCTCCTCACCCAGACTCCTGACACGAGGGAGATATTCTCATCAGTTAAGAGGAGCCACAGCCAAGTGTTTAAATAAATTGTTATCAGCTTGTTGCTGCATTTCTGATAAACCCAGTCCTGCACACTATTCATTGTACAGAGACTTCCCAGTAAATGCAGTTTCCTCCACTCTTTGCAAAGTAATTATTCAAGCATTTTGGCTGCTGGAGGTGAATCTTTTCAAAGCTTTTAATTAAAGGTCTTACTGTCAGTGGTGTCTGAGTTATCACTGCTGACGGAGTACTTTCGTCGTTTTTCTTCCATCTGTAACAAAAGAAATTGAACATTACACTTTATGTCCAGAAAACTCATCTCAGCACCAAAGCACTGCTATCTGAATATCTGCACACCCTCTTACCCCAGCACCAGTCAGTCCTGAACCTCAGGACAGACAGCTACCCAGAGGCTGAAAAAAACCAGAAGAAAACAATTCCCTTGGATTTTTAAAAAAACTTTAATTGTCTTTCTATCAGATTTCCCGCTTCCAGTAGTTACAGTGGGTGCATCTGGATCACTCAGCTTTGTATGGAAATTTGTCTATGCAAGATTTGCATCCAAATGTCTCTTCCTCTGCAAGAGCACTGCCAAGGGAGGAAGCTTCAACAGGGACCAAAGGATGCCCTACCAGATGTCCTGTGAACCACCTGTGCGAGCTGCAAAGTTAAGAAGTGTGAAAACAGAAGAATGGAAACTGCACACTCTCGGTATGTCTGTAGGGGGAAGTAAAACATCCCAGAACTGAAGAGAACCCCTGTGTACCACAAGCCTGGGGTTTTACCCTCTGACTCATGTTCCCATTCAGCTGGTACCTACTTCTTTTAATACTTTGGGAGTATCTGTCACATAGGCCAGCTGAAGCACTTCCCATCACTGTACACTGCCCTGCCAGGAGCTGTCCCCGGCAGCACTGCTGGCACCGGAGCTCCGGGGGGTGAGCAAGTGGCTTCTGCACAGCTGCCGTGACTTCTCCATCCTCTCAGAGCTAAAGTCACAGCAGCGGGTACCACTGTGCTGATGAGGAGACCCGTTTCAAGCTCAGCTGATTTGCTTTACTTTGAGATTTTGAACAAGCCACAGGAGCGCTTGAAATCAGCAGGTTCTCCTGAACCCTTGGGAACCAAGCAGTTGGAACTCTAAGTACTCAGGAAAAAAAAAAAAAGAGAAGAAAGACATTTTAACTTTTGTAGATCCAAATTTTACCAAGGTGCCTGGTGGTTGATCAACGTGGCCCCCAATACAGGGCTTGGGCAGCTTGGGATATAAAAGGCTACCTGTGGACCAGACAACTATACAACAAGCAGTAAGCCAAAATACGTCCACAGAAAACAATCTTAACCTCATGGAAATCTTCCTAGTATTTTCTGAGATATTTTCGAAGAATCTGAATGTGTCCATATGTCATACCCGCTATTCCTTCCACAAAAGGTAAGTGGGAATGATAATGAAACACTGGGTTTGGGTGCTTTGGATGTAGCAGGTCCAGGCAGCACACAGACTGGGATAGCAAGCTAGAGCTTGACATTTCCCCCCAAACATCAGGAAATGTTCCACATAAGCATAAAAAACCCTTGTAATAGCTGTATTTTAAAATATATGTGCAATCACAGCATTATAAGGGAAAATACTACAAAATATCCTAAACATTTTAACTACGAGTGTTGTGTTAAGGCATTGCCCTGTCAAAATGTGACTTAAAACCCTCCCTACAAATATGGCAATATCAATACTTTTCCCCCAGTGATTCAAGGGAAAACAGATGCTATGTTCCAAGTAGCCATTAGATTTTGCTTCGGGGAAATGAAATTGAAGATAGCTCTAACTGCAGCTACTTGCTTTTAGTGAAAATCCTACCTCAACCTTTTAAACTGGTTCCTACTGGTCTGAAGCAGCAAACAGATATTTGGAGCACAAAGACAGAGCAATGCTTTTATTGATTCTGGAGTTCCTAATCACAGAGATTAAATAAGCCAAAGCCAAGAGGAGGGAAAAAACACCTGCGCTGAAGCAAAGGAATGCTAGTGACAGCCAGTGAGATTTCCCAGGTTTCCCATCTTTACTTTACAGCAAGACAGCATCACTGACATCACTCTCCTTCCAAGACAGGGAAAAAGATTTGCAATCAATGCTCAGCACAGGTAGCAGGAGGCTAGCACTGGTTTTGGCTGACGTATATGAGATGCAAGGATCATCTCTCTAACTGAACTTGGTCCCTGCATCCTGCTTCTATCCTACAGTTGCCTACAGAATTAATACACTCTCTATGTAACAAGATAAGTTGATATTCACATACAGAAGTGGTTCACATTGCAGGTAAAAATAGCTTCTATACTTCAGTAAATCATTTTGCCATTGTTTGGCAGGATCCAAGACAGCATCCTCCAAACCAAACTGCATTAAATTTCTGAATTAAATTCTGTCTTGAGAAAAGTACTGACATCTTCTGAACAGTAGCACTGAAAGGTTGGGCAGGGTATGGCACACAAGGTACTATGTGCCAGAAGGGAGCAAAAGTTTTGGCCAAAACCAGGCCATTCCAGAAAATGGTATCATTCCAGGCCGTGCTAAGAAGAAACTGTTTTCTGAGGGACTCATCTTGAGCAGCCAAACAGTAGTAAACCACTGGCACTTAAGAGAGGAATTTACTGTAGAAGGGTAATTGGGCCATTTCCCCATCTGTACCCAGAGTCATTAAGTGTGATGGTGGCTGAGCACCCTTTTGGGACCCGCGGGGCGGGGGAGGAGGCGGGGGGAAGACAGGGCCTCCTGCCCAACATCCCTCCCAGAGCTGGAGCTTCAGCTCCCAAAAGCTTTCTGGAGCAATTCAGGTGGTGAGCTACTGAGCAACTTAAGTCCCCACAAAATACGGTCTCTGCTCCAAAATTAATCTTTTGTTTACATTAGAAGTTAATTTCATCTTTAACTGACCCATTCCCCACATGGCATCATTAATAAAGTCCTAAACAAATACCAAAAAAATTGTAATACTTTGAAAAGGTCACTATTAGGTCAAACTTAGTCCAAAATCTAGTTTTTACAGAGTCAGGAACCAAGTGAAAGGTTTCTATGCAGGCTTGCTTAAAAAATTCAAACAGAAACAGATGTGGGTTTCTTTTACAAACAAATGAACATCCCCCTGAAGTGTCTGCAACTTAAATCCACAGGCATAGCCCTGGCTAATGCCTGGAAACCAAAAACTGAACTGCTTGCAAACCAACACATGTTTAGCATTTCCTTTGTTCAAGCTGAGAAATGCAGATAAATGCTAAACCAAGGAAGATGATGGCCCTTCATCAGCCTAAACAAATGTAAATCACTATGTCCTTGGACAAATTAGCACCGCGATTTGTGTTAAAATGGAGATGATGGCCTGAGGCTGTCTGGTCCTGCCTCACAGTAGGGGAAGATTGGAGAGCAGCTCTTGGGAATGCAATCTTGCCGAGCCCATGCAACCGGGGAGAGGTGAATGCAACTACTACTGGCACACGGAGATGCCGGTGCCCAGATCTTGAGCTCAAATGGGCACGCTGCCAGTGACAGGCACCCACTCTCATCCACACTAAACCGAAATGCCTCATCCAGCCTTCAGCTAGTACAGAAATCTTTCCCTACAGACCCCTCCACCAGCCCTATGCTCTGGGGAACCCCCTGATGCTTCCCAGCTCCCTGCAAACTCTTCTGCACATCAAGCCCACGTGAGATTTGGAGATTTTCTGTGGCATCCTAGCACCCTGTGCAGAGGCTGTTTCCACAGTTTCCAAGAACGAACCATTCTGAATTGTGGCAAGCAGATAGAGAAATTCATACATGCCTGTGCTCCCCACTTCCACAGGGAACAGGCACAGAAACCTGCATAAGTTGCAGGGGGAAAAAAAAAAAAAGGAAAAAAAAGTATTTGGTCGTCACCTCTTCCCAGCCTCCCCGCGGTCGAGGGATGCGCCTCGCTCAGTCCCCGTGCCGTCACCTCTGACGCTGTGAGCAACACCGGCTGAATGATGTGCTATGTTTGTGAGCTGCAATGAGACTGCAGAAAAACCACTTCCCTGTTTGTTCTTCCAGCCCAGAAAAGGAACACAAACAGAACATAGTGCCCCCAGCGGCACGCACACGGCTCCGGCCACCGACCCCGCGCCGGGGACCCCGTCCCGCATCCGTCCCAGCGCCTGTGCCCGCCGGCTGACACCCAGCCATGGGGCTGCTCCTCACGCATCCCCTCAGCCTTAAATGTGCTTTTCCTCTGTCTAGGAACACCATCCAGTTGTTAGAAAGTCTAATAAAAAGGGTGGAGTGCTGGAACATCCCAGTCTGCACACCGTGGGAGGGTTGTCCTTGTCCCATTGCCTTTTCCCATGAACAAATTCTGCAGCACAGTGCTGCTACAGGAGGCTCTGAGAGAACAGCAGCATCCCCAATTGGCACACCTCAATTTCGTAGTAACAGAAAAACTAGCTTTTGCACCAAAGGATGCACAGCAGCGGGGCCAACAAGACCTGCAGCAAATGTAGGTGCTCAGCCCCTACATCTGGGAGGAAGCTTTTCCTAACCTCCCTGGTAGCCATGCAAAGCGTAAACGCTAAAGGGCAGAATCCTGGTACCTAGAACAACCATTTTCTGGGCAGCAGGAGCCTGCCCCTGCCTGCCGGGACTCGTCTGTCCCTCGCCTCCTCTATAGGCTGCTGCCAGCTCCAGCTTTACAGCAAAAGCTCAGGTGCCCAGGTGAGGAGCAAGCCATCCCTCCTCTCCTCCATATCAACTCTGCTGCCTTGTCTCCCCAGGGCAAAATTTAATTTCACTTCAATTTAAAAGAAAACAAGCCCTCGTTTACTTCCTGCGCTTTGCCTTTCTCCACATCTACAAGGGGATTTTTTTTTTCTTTACTACTCCCATTTATAACTTTACTTGCCTCTTCTGACTCGTTACCTTCTAATTACCTATTTTTTTGCTTTAGCAAGCCCAGACAGAGCACAGGTAAACAGAAAGGTTACTGGGGGCACTGGGGCCACCCCTGCCTTCACAGGAGAAAGTGCAGGCAGGGACACAGGGCATGAGAAGGGACACTGGGCATAGCTCCATGCCCATATCCAGCTGCCCCACCCAGCAGGTCTCTTGAGTATAAAAAACTCAGAGGAAATCAACAGGAGCTACAGACACTCCAATCTTATGTGAAAGATGAAAACCCACAGAAAGGTGAAGACCAGACCTGATCTGAAGGACCACCCACCCAACAACTTTCAGAACTTGGCTGTCAAACACTATCAGCAGCCATCAATACTCTAAAGGAACTGCATCTCCTTGCCTACAGACCCCTCAACGTTTACCCTCCATCCTTTGCTCTGAGCCTACATTTTTGAACATCAGCCTCAATTTTCTTAAGAAAAACAAATTTAACCTTCGATTTAACCTTTCTGCAAGCTATTTTTACTCCTAGCTCAAGCTTATTTTAACCCCAGTAGCCAATAAATGCTTAAAGGTCAAACACCATTCCTAAAAGCTGGGCTCCTTACCCCTGGGGAGAAGGCTGAGATCAGATTTTTTTTCCCCCCAAGCAAAATCTCCTCTTAGAAATGTCCAAGCGGTCGGAGGGTCCTAGCTCAAGCTATTCAAAACGATTTTCACTGTGGGGGCTGAAACGGCACTGAGAGTTTCCCCTGCGAATGCCACACCATCCTTCTCTTTCCACTCAAAAAGCGCTCACAGTGTATAGGTATGGAGAGAGAGAATTTTTTCCCCCCTAATTGCGATCGAGGTTGACAATTCAGCAGCCTCCCGCCTTTGCAGCGCTTCCCAACTTCCAGCTCGCTGCTCCCACCCCGGGAGCGGGGCAGCCCGGGGAGGCGCTCCCAGCACAGCATCCTGACTGGGAAGCGGCTCGGCAGGTGGGGAAGGGGCAGGAGCGCGGCGGGGGCGGTGCGGGCGCCGCCAGTTCCCCGAAGGATGCAGGAGGGAGCCTGCGGAGGGGGCAGGTGGCCGGGAAGAGAAGGGGGGGAGCGGCCCGGGGGGACAACGGCGCGGCGGGACGCGGGATGTTTCCGAGCGCGGGTGATGCCCGG